>CAOJBK011627531.1:0-17261 GCA_948294925.1 Codiaeum variegatum
GGTTCACATGTTTTTCATTAGATCTTCATGCTTTTTCTAATTGAATAGGATTGAGAAGAGATTCATTCTTATTACTTAGGAATTAGGGGTTTAATTGCTTGAGAAAGATTTAAACCTATAATTGATGAAAAATCCCACTTACTGATTGATCGTGATAGTCGTTGATTGACCCTGCAATTTGAGTAATATGAGTTGAAGTCTAGGTAGATTATTTTAAAAATCTATTTTAGTCTACTTAATCGATTTGCAAGTTTCTCTGCATTTTATTACATATTTGTTATTTTAATTTCTTAGTTCATAAAATTTCAAATTATTGTTGGCTAGGCAATAGAATAGGAGATTGAGTCGGTGATTGGTGGAACGAAATGCACAAAATTTCCTTGGGAGAACGATACCGGGACTTATCGGTTTTTATTACTTGATACGATCCCGTACACTTGCGGGTGTGAAAAATTAAGCTATGAAATTACACATCAATTATTCAAAATTGTCATATATAAATTAATAATACTTAGTGAAAATTAATGAAAAAAAACGTAGAATATTTCATTTTTGTTAGATTTTCCATAACAGACAAATAGAAAATTAAGATTTAAAAAAAAACTATGTTTTTCTTTAACATTTCCTATACTAATAATTAAAAAAAAATTCCACAATAATTTATTGTTTTTTTTAGAACAAGAAATAGTGAAACATTACTATTTTTTCCAAGTCAACTGCCGTGTTAACTCCTCTTCCTTAAGTCAGTCAAAGAGGTAGAATTCATGCATGTTACTCGTATTATTATTTTATGTCCAACAATGACTATGACATTGTTTTTTGTCTATTCTTTTGGCTCATGTTTGTTATTTTAATTAAACAGAATTTTTAAAATACTATATTATTGTCTCCCATTATTTCTTTTAAAATATTATTTAGTCCTCAATTTAACAAGTCATACTTTCATCCGTTCCTTTTAAAAGAAAAATTAGGTTTATTTCCATCTGATTAGTAAATCCTTTTATTAGATTTTTTTTTAAAAAAAAATTTGCAGTTAAATCCATCCAAAATATAAACAGTAACTCCTTTATAAAGTGAGTGTGTAATATGAGACTTCATTTTGGAAAATAACCAACCCTTCAATTTAAAAATTCTCTTAGAAATTCTCTTTCTTTTCCAAAAAACGACTCTCTGTATTCTGTTTGAATTTTAATCAACAAAATCGATTTGAATTTACGTTAAGATTTTAATCATTTGTTGTGTGTGTTTGATTTTGATTCTTCGAAGTTAATTTACAATGTGAAATCAATATACAATTGGAATTGAATAATGTTAGGACTTTTGTTATTTTTTTATTTGGTCTTTTTTTATATTGGAATTAATACTCTGATTTTTTATTGCTAAATGATTAAAATATGTTTTTATTTGCTTGTTTTGTTTTGATTTTTCATTTACTTATTTCGATTATTGACACTCTATTTTATTTAATTTGGATGTTTTGCATTTGAAATTGAATGTGGCTTTATGAAATTTCAGATATGATGTGTTGAATAATTGTACCATCAACTTCAAGTACAATATGTAAGCAAGGCATAGACCTAAACATTTTTAACTTCTTCATATTGAAGAAGGATGGATTTGTTTGGTATTTTTGATTGGTTTTGCTGTAAATGGCTACTCCAAGATAAGAGAAACTTCCATTTGAGAGAGCACGTAGGGAAGGATCCTCATGAGATGCCCAAAGATAGTAGTTCACCCTTCTAAGGTGACCTCCCATGAGACAACAGCCGGCAAGGAATCACTCTCCTTGTCAGCCTCAGAATCCGAGACAATAACTGCTACCTTCAGCTCAAGTGGCTGAGCAAGCACAATGATTCATTGCTAATCATTCGGTTCTGACAAGTATCTCAGATCCAAAGCTTCAACAAAAGTTGATACAGTTGTCCAATAAACCATACATGCTTACCATGATAGTCGATTGGGAGTTTATGGACACTTATAGGTATGGAGAGGAGTTGAGACGGTTGATTGACCAGCTAGGTTGGGGTACTTTCTTCTAGATAGAGGCACTATGATTCCAAGATTCTAAGAAGGGATTGTTGCCTATGAGGTATGGTATCCACCTTTATAAGGCTATGTCACTTTAGACACTTGAAGAAAGGGAAATTATGACAAAGATTCCATATGCTTCAATGATTGAAAGTCTTATATACGACATGTTGTATACGAGACCGGATATTGCATATACTGTCAGTTTTACTAGTAGATTTCAATCTAATCTAGGATTAGATCACTGGAATACTATCCTTAAGTACTTGAGAAGGAGTAAGGATTTAGTTTTGATATATGGAGGAGGTGACCTGAGAATTGATGGTTTCACAGATTCTGATTTTCAATTAGATATGGATGATATAAAGTCTATCTCCAGATTTGTATTTACCTGTAATGGAGCGACAGTTAGCTGGAAGAGGTCCAAGTAAGCAATGACTGTTGATTCCACTACAGAAGCTAAGTACATTGCTGCATCTGATGCTACAAAGGAAGTTGTTTGGATTTGGATTTGGTTTGAGCTGGTACTTGCGTCAGTGTCTCTGTGGATCGACCTCGTTACTATTATATTATCCAAACGATAGGTGCACTTGCCAAGAGCTAAGGTAGAATTAGTCGTCAAGCATTATAAATTTTAAAACCCCTGTGTCGCTTTTAGCCCCATCAGCAAACCAAGTCTATGGATTTGAAAAATCCACCTTAGGGGTGATTCCCAAAGGATGAAAAGGAAATTTCAAGTCAAGGATTGGTGCATATAGAGATGTCCTAATGTTCATTGAAAAGCTTATAGTAAAAAAATATTTTGCTATGGAAAAAAGGGTTTACCGTCAGGTAACCTACTTTCCAAAGCTATGCTTAGATCTATAATAATTTTATTAGCAACTACAATGCACTATGATTATGAGATTTGATATGAGATGTCAATATCGCTTTTCTTGATAGAGACATTGAGAAAACATTATCATGGAGCCATCTAAAGGTTTAGAACCTATAGAAAATTCCAAAGTGTGCAAGCTTAAAAGATCCATCCATGGTTAAACTTTAAGGAACTAGATTCGTTGTTGTTGATGAGGTAATCAAATAATTTGATTTTGTCAAATACATAAATGAATCTAAATGTATAAAAAGGTTAGTGCGAGCTCACTTATCTATGCAATAGTATTAGTGTTAACTCACTTTACAGTGCAACAATATTAGTGGCGATTCGCTTTACTGTGCAACAGTGTTAGTGGGAGTTCACTTTACTATGCAATGGAGTTAGAGAGAACTCACTTTAATTATACTAAATGTGGATGACATTTATTAATTGAGAAAAATATTAGCATGCTTATTAAATGTGAAAGACTTTTTATCCCAAAATATTTCTCCATAAGACTTAGGAGAGATCACCTATATTCTTGGAATTCAAATCTATGAGATAGATTGAAAGAGAATAATAGGTTTCTCCTAAAGTTAATACTTGGAAGGGAGTTGAAGTGTTTAACATGCTGGTTTTCCAAGAAGAAATAATTGTACTGTTAGTATGACTAACATACATATATCCTATCCATAATGAGATCAGTGGATCATGGTCAAAGTAATCCTTTAGTTCTTGAAAAAGCAAAAGGATTTAGTTTTGACTAAATGGAGAAAATAATTTGAGGATTGATGGATTCACATAAGTGGATGTAAAAGAGTAAATCTTTGGATTTGTTTTAATCTGTAATAGAGGAGTGGTTTCTAGAAGAGTTCCAAGCAATGATATACTACAAACTCTGTTACAGAAGCTGAGTATTTTGCTGCATGAGATGCTGTAAATGAAAGGTGTTTGGATTCAAAGTTCATAACTAAACTAAGTGTGGTTCCTACCATTCAATCATCGATTTCTCTCTACTGGGAACGAAATGGAGCCAATGTTCTGGCAAAGGAACCAAGGTCTCACTGGTAATCCAAATATAAAGAAAGGTAAAAGCATGTATTTAGACAAGGTCATTGGGATATGTAAGGTTAAAAATAATGTCAGCTGGTAACACAGCAGATCTGTTGACTAAAGCTATGGGTCAGCTAACAGTTAGACTTCCATCTTCAAAGATGAGTCTTACACACTGAGTTGTTTGGATTTACATTAGCTCTAGTGCAACTGGGAGATAGTAAAGGAGCAAGAATCAATCATTTGGATAACCAATGAGAGGATATTCAAGCATCTTGAAGAGAATTGGAGAACATGCTTTTAAAGAAAGCTAGGTATGTTTCAAGCAAGAGGCTTCACCTTTGGGGAGCTTGATAAAGGAGGGAGAGATGTATTTTTGCTTCTAACCTTTCTTTGTTCAACTTGTGTTTTGCACACAATTGGTGAGAATATCTATGGTTGAAGTAATGGGTCTTTTCATAGGTTTAGACATTGGTCAAAGAGTTTGATAAATGACTAAACCTTCTATGTCAAAAGGGTTTTGACATAGAATTGATTTTCAAAGAGTTTGAAATATCAAATGATTTTGTTAAAAGAGTTTTGACAAAATGTATTTAATAAAACCCTAGGTTAGGACAAAGTTTAAAAGAGTTTAAAATATTGCCTAACCTAGTTTTATTAAAAGAGTTTTAACAAAGTATATTTTTCAAAAAATTTTTGAAAATCGGACTACAAATCCCCTTGGCAATTCAATTTCTCTTTCAAATCTCTTCCGCTGCATGGCTCGTCAATTTCACCCTTCACTTGGCAAACTTATGATTTACTACTTTGATGATTTTAAGGTTGTCTGGAACCCCTTTCACATGGTTGACCTTAGGACTATGGACCTTGATGCTGTTGGTATCTCTGCCACCCGGAGGCTAATTTTGTTTAGCTCTACTTCTTTGATGGAGTTCTTCCTTAGAGAGCAGATGGTGGCTTAGTTGAGCAAGGAGAGATTTGTGCCTTTTGACCCTCCTGCACATATGAGGGAGTCGATGCCTGCAGCTTTTCAGGATTACTTGCGAGTGGGGAGAGCTCAGGAGGACTACTTGCTGATAGATGCCTCTTACCCGGATTTCATGGCATCTCGTCTGATGGTTAGGATGCCCCCACTTTGGGTTGATTGTAGTCATATCATGAGAGGAGGAGTTGAGCCTTCAAAATGGAGGCCATGTAGTTAGGGTAGTCATCTGGTTACTGGTAGTCGTCCAATTACTCCCCCGTAGGGTTCCAAGTCTTCATGCATGTAAGCTTATTCTTCTCGTATGCTAGATAGTACTAGTTAGTCTTGGTATGGGCTACCTCAGATGGCTAATTATGTCTCTTACACTGATGTGGTGGTCGCCAGTCAGATCCACTATTTCGGCAATAACTAATTGCCAGGGATGCAGAGGGTGAACTTTACTCAGATTCCAGAAATGGTATGTTTTTAACCCTTGTCTCAATAATGCTTTTCCTTTTGATAGTTTCTGATTTCTGTATGTTCTATGCAGGTTCCCAGCTTGTTATACAGTTAGGGTGTAGACAACTACTAGGGGACCATATTCAGCTTGAGCACTACCCTTTTTGAGATGAGCATTCTGAGGAGACGGCTAGAGCGGAGGGTTGTCAAATGGTATGGACCATAGGATGATCTTGGGGTGGAGGAGGCAGTAGAGAAGGGAGAGCCTGAGGATGATGCATGATGTATTTTTATGTATTTTGACTGTATTTGGGCCCTAGCTATGGGCTTTGTAAAAACAATTTCAGATTTGTGTTTGTAAATTTTAGTTTAATTTTTGTGAGAAAATTCAGAAAAAAATATTCATTTTTCAATTTCATAATTTTTTTACTATCAGAAATGATTTTTTTTTTCTTGAAAAACTTGTTTTGAAAAATTTTTGGGATGAAAATTAAGTGAAAACAGAATCGAATCGGGTAGGAACGGATCGCTTCAAAAGGTCGAATCAATACGCGCCATGTGGCAGTTTATGCATGCACTAGTCCCAAAACACATGCGTAAAGCCCTAAACACATGCTTAAAGGCTAAAACACATGCATTTAGTCTTGATCACATGCTTCAGCCTTCCGAACTCAGTTTTCTGCCTTGATTCATGTGCCACTATAAATAGGACTACATAATTTGATTTTTGACAAAAAAAAATCACTAGGGAGTGAAATTATTTTGCAGAAAAGTTAGTTTCTTTTCTTTTTGCCCATAACATGGAACCCTTTTTTAGTCTTGTGATGCATGGGTGGTGCTAGAGGCTAGACAAAGTGAGCAGGATCAACATGGAAAAATACGGCATGGCAGCCTTGCTAACTCTTAGGGGTGTTAGGATAAACTAAGATTTTCTAAGCATTTGTATCCATTTTTGGGACCCCGTTGATCATGTATTTCGTTTTGGGTCTGGTATGGACGAGATGTGTCCAACCTTTGAAGAGTTTTTCTTTTTGCTTATTGGATTTGAGTCTTAAGGAGGCTTCAGATATGGTGAAGGATAATTTAGTGGACCTGCCTGCATTGGCCCATATGTTTTGGGAGGAATTAAAGGATGACTCCACCTGAATGGCCTGAAGTCTGAAGACCTATGCTTTTAGATTGGCAGTGGGCTATATTTTCATGGGCCTAGTTAGATGGGGAGATGCGAGAGTAGCTGGGATGATACCCCAGATAAGTGAAGGTAAGTCAATTGTGGGTATGATTTTGGTTGAAACACTGCTGAACCTCTACCATTATTGCAACTCAAAAGAACCTTGGGCGATTAGTCTGATTTTGCTCTAGGCAATTTTGACCCTTTATACTTGTCTGCTTTAGCATGTTCTGAGGATTTTCTTATTTGTGTATTTTTACCCTTAGATCTAGCTGAGAGATCACCTTAAGATTGTTCCTAGTCCTAATAGACCAAACTACTCTGCCTCATGGTATCGTGCTCGAAAGATTGTTATCCGGTTTGGTTCTAAGAATGAGTGGATTAATTGGCTAATAAATCTAAGTCCTTCAGATTTGATATGGAAACCTTAATGGTATTCTACCATCAAACAGTTCATGCCAAAGAGTCAGGGATACAAGCATGTGTATCTACTTGGTTTGAAGTATGTGTATTGGTACCAGGCAACCAGAGTCCATCTTCAGATGGGACATGCTCAGGATGTGCCCCCAGACGGTCCTTTGTTCAAGGCAACTGTGGTAAATAACTGAGTAGCTAGTCATGTTCTCTCTCGATGGATCAGAGACATTTCAAGGGTGATGGTGATCCCAGGTGATGATTATGGCAAACTGTCTGAGTAAACTAAGTGGTGGATTGAGATATGTTGGCCAAAGGAGAAGGCAAATAGATATGCTATTCTGACTGAGATTGAGGATTAGGTAGTCTGAATATAGACTTAGTTCTTTTTTTAGAATAAAAATTTCTTTTTTATCTATTTCATTTTACCTTTCTATCTCAAATATCTTATTTTGGATGTTCTAAAAGATGAATAAGACCTCAATTTTTTATTTTGATTGTTTTAATCCCTTACTTTTACCTAAGCCGCCCTTTTGGGTTTTCAGCTTAGCGAGCTGCCTTTATTGTTGCCTAGATCGCCTTTTCAGTTTTCAGTCTAGCAGACTATACCCTAAATTTTTCCTAAGCTGCCCTTCGGGTTTTCAACTTAGCGAACAGTGGCGGACACAAGATTTTAGTTGGGTGGGGGGGGGGGGGGGGGGGGTTTGATGGAGGGGTGGGGGGTGAATTTAGTAGCAATACCATTTATAAATTTATATTTAAATTTTTAAAATTTAAAAAATAAAAATACAAAAGAATTAAAATTTTAGAGGGGGAAAGCATAAAGATTCTAAAAATTTTATGTATAATATCCTAAAAATTTTGTAGCTTGGAAGGGGGCGACAACCTCCACTTACCCCCATTTAGGTCCACCACTATTAGCATGTTTCATTCTTTTTTTATTATTTTTAAAATTTTCTTTTTAACTCTTGCATGAAATGTTAAAGAGCCTAAATGTGAGTGAATGAAACATTTGATTTTATTGAATGATTTGGATTGTACCCGAGGAGGGTTGCCTACGTATCTCGTTACATTGAATTTTGAAAATTTGAATTAAGAATACAACTTTATGGTTTTGGAGAATCAGGTCCACGTAGTTCTTGTTACAGAGATGTAATGATGCCTGAATGCATGCTCATACAACAAGAACAATATACAAAGTACTTCTTGAGCTAGTTGAGGTTAGTTGGATGGCTGAATTCATTATCGTCGACGTCCATTAGGATAACGCCTCCGCCTGACATGATCTTCTTTATAATGTAGGGCCCACTCCAAGGAGGTCTGAATTTCCCTCGAGGGTCTTGCACAACTTGTCTGATTTTCTTGAAAACTAAGTCACCTTCCTAAAGATTGTGACTCCGAACTCCATCTATTAAAATGCTTTACCAATCGAATCTAGTAATTCTGTGTGTGATGGAGAGCTTCCATTCTCTTTTTCATCAATTGCATTAAGATGATCATAGTAGGCATGTTGTTAGTCGAGTTCAGAGATATGAGCTTCTCGAAGAACTCTAGCTATCTAGATTTTTGATTCTATAGGAAGGACTGCCTCTATTCCATAGACTAGTGAATATGGTGTAGCTCTGGTAAGTGGTTCTGTACCCAAGGAAGGCACTTGGTAGACGTAGGTACCAACCTTTATGATGACTGATCATCTTCTGGAGTATATTTTTCAATGCTTTATTGGTGGCTTCAACTGCACCATTTTTCTGAGGTCTATATGGGGAAGACCTGTGATGTTTGACCTTTTCCTTTTGAGGGATAGTAAAGACCTCTTTTTAGAAGTGTGAGTCCTTTTCAGAGATGATCTCATGGAGAATACCATACCTTGTAATGATGTTAGTCTTGATGAACTGAGCCACTTTCTTTGAATCCAAGGCTTGGTAAAGAGCAACCTCAATCCACTTAATGAAGTGGTCTATGGCTACCAAGTGTACTCGTGACCGGCTAATGACTTGGGTGAGATTTTGCTAATTACGTTGATGCCCCAAACAACAAAGGGCCATGGTGTTGAAATTAAATAGTGCCCATTCATAGTGAGCCAATAGTAGCCTTGATTCATGATTTTGCAAGACAATGCTCAACCGTTCATGTGGGTGCCATCTATCCCACCATGGATTTCTACCATAATCTTATTGGCCCCATCTTCTGAGACACACCTAAGGTGTATGCCATGCCATGTCTATTTGTATAGGATGTCACCTCTGGGGATGTATTAACTAGCCAGTTACCTAATTGAACTCTTTTTAGATTTGGAGGCACCTTTAGGATATTCGCCTTTGGTGAGGTAGATGTAGATGTCCCATTACCATCATTTTTCTTCTACATGCAACGAGCTTGGAAACTCGGTTGGAATTTGATGCTTATGGAAATAGGATGGACAATGAACCCATCACATATTTCAATCATAGATGCAAGGGTTGCCAATGCATCGACAAACCTGTTCTGAGTTCTCAGTAAGTAGTGGAAAGACAAGACGTCAAAGCTATTGACCAATTCTTCGAGGCGATTATGATAAGGAACCAAATGATCCTCTCTAATTTTCCATTTCCTGAGGGCTTATGAGACAATGAGGTTGGAGTCACCATAGACTTCTAAGTTTCTGATGCTAATCTGGAGGGCTGCTTCTAGTCCAAACACACATGCTTTGTACTCAGCTTCATTGTTGGTTACCACAAAATCGAGTTTGATTGCAAGAAGTAGACTTTTGCTGATAGGTGTAAGGAACACCAACCCATCGCCATATCCTTTATAGTTTGCAAATCCGTCAAAGTATAGTTTCCATGTTTCAATTTGAAGAAATAGAATGTCTTCATTAGGAAACTCAGGTTTTTCCCGATGTTCATTGGTTGGAGCAGTGGCCAATTGATCGTCAATGACACTACCCTTAATAGACTTCCTCATAGGCTATAAAGACTGCCATCCAACTAGCCATTTTGCTATCTAGGATAGGCTTCTTTATTAGATACTTGAGGGGACTCTAATTAGTGAGGACATGTATGATGTATGCCCCTAGATAATTCCTAAGCTTATGGCAGACCCATACCAGAGCCATGCAGAGCTTTTCAATGTATTTGTACTTAAGTTTATGAGCCAGCATCCTTTTACTCAAGTAGTATATGGCATTCTCTTTATGTAAATCTAGGGCCTTTTATGCCAGGTTTTCCCCCATGGCTTCTTCAGTGACAGTTAGGTACAATAATAGCGGTTGACCAGACCTAGGAGACTATAGGACAAGTGGGTTCAGAAGGTACTTCTTTATTTGTTCGAAGGTTGTTTGGCACTCCTCGTTCCACTGTTTGGAAGAGTTCTTTTTGAAAAGGTTGAATATTGGACGATAGGTGTTAGCCAATTGATGGATGAACTGACTGATGTATTGTAGGTGGCATAGCAAGCCTCTTATCTCCTTTTTAGTTTTAAGAGGTGGCATGTCAAGAATGGCTTTAGGCTTGGCTGAATCCACTTCGATGCCCTTCTTGCTTACCATGTACACAAGGAATACTCCAGATGAGGCTCTAAATATTCATTTGTTAGGATTCAATTTCAAATTGTACTGTTAAGTCTAAGGAAGAACTTCTCCAGTACTTATAGGTGCAGTTCAGGGGTAGCACCTTTGACAACCATATTGTGGATGTATACTTCCACTTCTTTATGCATTAAGTCATGGAAAATCATGGTGGCCATCCTTTTGTAGGTGGTTCCAGTATTCTTTAATCTGAAGGGCATTACTTTGTAATAGTAAGTGCCCTATTCAATGATGAAAGATGTCTTCTCTTTGTCTGTAGGATAGACTAGGATTTGATTATACCTTGCAGCCAGATCAGTTAAGGAAACCATCTCTGACCTGGCTAGTGCATCGACCAAGAGGTCTATATGGGGTAGTGGAAAGTCGTCCTTAGGACATGCATTGTTTAAGTCTCGGTATTCCACACACATTCTAACTTTTCCATCCTTCTTTAATTACAGGACGATGTTTGCTATCCAGGATGGATAATTAACTGGCTCGATGAAGTTGTGTCAAAGCTGTTTTACCACTTCTTCCTTAATCAAAATGGACCATGCTAGTTTCATGCGCCTAAACTTCTATTTGACAAGCCTAAAGTCTAAGTATGTCAGAATTTTATGAACGGTGATGCTTGGATCAATTCTAGTCATATCGCTGGGCTTCCAGGAGAACTAGTCTTCAAATCTTTTGATTACAGACTCAGTGTCCTATTACTTTAAGCATGCAGATGCAATGTACGTGTTTTTAGGCATGTCATGAGTGCTAGTGTTTATGGTCTCTTTAATTGTATCTTTTATTTCATTAATTATTTATTTTCTTTTTGATTGAGGTCAGACTCATCAGTTGGAACATTAAAAGAAAATAGAGAGACATGCTCGCAATAAGAAAACTTAGAAGTTTTATTGATAGAAATAGGAGAAAGGTCCACAATTACATCATACTCATAGTTAAAACCTGATGAACCTATTACATCAGTTTCTAACTCAGAAGAAGGAGAAGAGGAAAACTCAGTACTAGACTTAGACTCAGACTCAGTGTCCCTTTCAGATTCAGACTTAACAACTTCATATGGGCTCTCGTCATAATGCCAATTTTTCAGCTTTCCCTTGGTAGGCTTGATCATAGTGGAGATGACATATTTCTCCTCCTTATAAGTGAGAACAACTATGTCACTAAAGAGGCTTGATTCCATATTCTTCTCATAATCATTGTCCAAGAAGTATATGGGCTAGCAATCTTCAGCGGACAACTTCACATTAGAAAACAGCTCGAATCCAGGCATCCTAATACTGGTGATAGGACAGATACATGATTTGGGAAAGGCACAGTAAGGAACTGTCTCCCCTTCTTTGATGAAATAACCATTAAGAGTTCTAAAGTATGGCCTCAAGGGATAATCAGGTTCACCCCTTTTTCTAGCAATCCAGGGCCTTTCTCTTGCCTGGGCTTTTGCTTCTTCAATCTCATCATTAGTAGGTTTATATCCCAAGCTGAATGATGGAATAAACATGGGGTATTCATCAAAAGACTTGATACCACATTGGTTCTTGCCAAGGCCCATGCTAGGGAAATAGGCCATATGCTTAAGGATGTTCCCCACCATTGGGTTGCAGTAAGGATCAAAGTCCAGGATGATTTTTTCCTTCTCATTGCTAGTAGCCTCAATAAATTGTACAAAGGAGGAGCTAGATAAAGGATATATTGACAACTCAGGCGAAATCCCCAGGATTGGAACTGTGTTTGGAACTTCATATTTGCCAGACGTGTCAACCTTATGGTAACAATAGCATTTTTCAGAGGGAACTTGATCCTTTGGTGCATAGTAGAGGGTACGACCTTAGCTTAATGTATCCAAGGTCTCCCAAGGAGTAGGTTGAAGCATGAAGGCACATCGATGACCTGGAAAGGAATTTTGAAGGTAGTTAGGCCCACAGTGACGGTCAGTGTTGCCACTCCAAAAAATTCTCTCTTTGAGTTGTCATATGCCTATATAATTTAATTAAAAGGTGTAAAGTTAGTAGTGTTAGCCCCAGGTAGCTAGCAACCTTTATTGGGCAAACATTGAGGGCGGACCCATTGTCTATTAGAGTCATGGGGACTATCTTTTCTCTAGTGATCATAGTGATATACAGGGCATTATTATGTGGTCCCCTAAGCGGGATCTCATTGTCAGAGAAGGAGATGGATGCACCTTTTGTGGAGTAGGAGATTGACGAGACTAATGTTTCAGGGGTGATGTCAGGTGATGTCTAACATTGGCTTAGTGCCTTGCAAAGAGCTTGGTGGTGAGGATAAGAAGACATGAACAAATTCCATATGAGGATGTTGGCCTGAGTCTTCTTGATTTGTTTAAGTATGAGATCCTCTTAAAGTTCATAAGTCCCCTTATTCTGAGGTATAGACCGATTTACAGGTGTAGGAGCAGTAACTGCCTGAGTTATTCTTCCACTTATGGTAATGGCATCTATATCATCTCCCAGAATTCTTAGGTTGATGATAGCACAATAGTAATCATTATGGACTGGCTTCGCCAAGGAGGCTTGGCCAGTCAGAAGTGAGCAATTTGAGGAGAATGACCTCTCCAAGGAAGATTGGTCATCTCCAGTGTAGGAAGATTGAATCCCCTTCCTCAAATTCGTTCAAGATTGCATTTACATTGTGCTTTAGGAGGGGATTTGTGCCAATATTGATAGTGGGTAACAAAAGATCTTTTGCGTTAATGAGATCTTGTATCTTATGATGAAGGGCTTTGTAATAATCAGTCTTATGCCCAAGCCCTTAATGATAGTCCCATGTTGCATTCATGTTGAAGTTCTTTGGCAGTGGGTTTGGAATGGGTTTGGGTTCCAGTGGCTAGAAGGCGCCCTTTTCTAGACATTGCTTTAGGAGATAACTCAGGGTTAATCCCCTTAAGTTGGTGAATTCCCTTATTTGAATCTAAAGAGGTTTACATGATGATATTGCATTAACCCCACCTTCTTTCTAAGTGTTATTAGTTTTCTTGAATCGAGAGAATGAGGTCTGAGTTTCATCCTTGATGAGGCTAGATTCGGCCCCATCTTCCAATCGAATGTCAACATTCACAAGAGCTTTGAAGTCAGGAAGATATTGTGTTATCATTCTATCCTAGTACATAGGTTCCAAATTTTTGACAATGATGTCAATTTGTTCATATTATGATGGTCTATTTACCATCTGAGAGGATTTCTTCCTCCATCGGGTGATAAAAGCTGAGAATGTCTCTTTTGGAAATTGTTTAGTTGTTTCAAGATCTCTTTTCTTAACATCAATCTCTTGATTATAAGATTATTATTTTACAAACTCAGTACATATTAACTCCCAGGTTAGTTTCTTGGAGTCGTCTAATTGGATAAACTAAATTAGAGCCCCACCAGTGAGCGACTATTGGAAGAGCTGAGCAAAGAGCTATCCTTCCACTCCTAAGGGGCAGAGTGTCCAGTCATAAAATCTCAGATGGGTATTGGGGTAGTTAGTGCAGTTAAACTTCTTGAAGTTTGGCATCTGGAACTTAGGTGGAAGCATTGCATTCAGAAAAGGATTTAAGGCCTTCACATCTAGAACATTTTCCTTCTTCTTCAAGGCCTTCAAGGTCTTGTCCATCTCTCCATACTTCTCAGCCATAGTTTTAAGGAATGGATGGTCTTTAACCCCCTTTTGGAAAGGATCCATAATAGGGGTAGGTAAGGTGTTGTTTCTATGGCCAGATTGTGAATTTAGGACAATGACTTCATTAGCTAAGTCCTTCTTGCCAATATTTGATGAGGTGGAAGCTTGGTTGGTGGAATGGATCCCAACTTGAGTCAGCATGGCTTATACTTTACCTAGAATAGTCTTCTCTTAGGCTTGCATCATAGCCAAGAGGGTCTCTTATTGAGTTTTCAAGGCTTCATTCTGTCTTCTCATGATCTCAACAAGCATACCAGCAATATCACTAGGAGGTGATAATGGAGCAAGAGGAGAAAATGGAGCAAACTGAATTCTAGTAGCAGGGGCATCAGTAGCAGTGTTGAGGGCATTATTATCTTTGGTTGACATGTTGACCTTTTTGGATAAAAGAAAATAAGGTACCAGCTCTTTGAAAAAGTTTGGACTAGTAACAAGTAAGTGGTTTTATGAAAAGGGGTAAGTGTTTGACTTAGAGATTTGTCTAGAATAGTTTCACTTTGTCCAACTTCAGTGTTGGGATGTAGTGATGCATGCATGCATGTATGCATGAAATGAAAAAGGTTTCATGATGACTGTAATATTTAGAGTCTTTTAGGGTATATGGGACCTAGGGTTAACTCTAATATTACATGATAGCTTGGTGGTTTTAAGGTTCCCCAGCAATTAGAGGCGGGATATAGCTAACCACATATGAATCAAAGAGATTTGCATGGGTCCAGCGGCTACATGCAACCTCGTTATCGCAACGAAAGGATTAGAGGGTACGCCTTGGAGTTGGATGATTTCACTATCAGCAAAGCAGTCCAAAGGAGGGAAGCTCACTCGATGTCACTCGATGTTACTCTCTATCCGGGTTTTCCTAAGATAAAGGAGCATTTTAAGTGATGCATGAAACCTACTTTCACACAGTTTAAGCCAAAAGACTATTTTTTAGAAAATAATCCACTTAGTTTTTGTCAAATTTCCAAACATCCCTAGTGGAGTCGCCAACTGTGAGTTCCCATCCGAGCTGCCCGTGGGATCTTCCAGTGCACCTTCGAGCTCACGTCTTGAAGGAAATCGACCATTGGGGGTCGGATTGCACATGGCATCTCGAATTGTAACCGGCTCCCACATTTGTACATCCACATGTGTTCGTTGGTTTGCACTTGATGTGTAATGTGTACAGAGTCACCACCTAATACTTTAAGAGAAATAGTTTTCTAAGGTGATTAAGAAACCTTTTGAAATAACTGCATTTTAGAAAAAATGTTTATATTCCTAATTGAAAAGGTTGTTCTTGTTTGAACCAAAACGGGTTCAGGGATTCGTGATCTAATAAAACACTTTTTATGAAAAATACTTTGTACCATTTTCACATAATAACTTTTTTCTTAAAAAAGTGTGATTTTGGTTAAAAATAGTTTTCGTGTATGCATGAACAGGTAAGCATGCCAAAATGATGCATGAACAAGCTATTATGTAGATGACAATCATATAAAGCAGTATAATAAGATTTGCCAAGGGTCCTCCCTCTGGCCCATTTCAGGTTCTAGGGAAGGAACAACAACTCAAAGAAAGCAATAAAAATTAGAACCCAAAATAATTGAAATTAGGGGAACTCCCCTCTAGTCTTATGATCTGGGAGCAGCACACATTCCCCAAAGACAGATCCAATAATAGTAGTAATAACAATGAAATAAATATGTATAATGAAAATAATACAACAAAATATAGTAAAAGGAATAAAAGAAAATTAAAACTTTGAAGTTGAAGCTGTGAAATGGTTTGCCGGCATATCCCTTTGAATGGGATTCAAACCCCACGCCATTCTCACTCTCGCGAAGGGTGGGGTTGTTTTGAAAAATAGTGGATGGTTTGGTGTTCATAAGCTAATGAAATTTAATTTATAAAATTATTTAACAAAGTAGGCTATTAACCGAATCAGATTTTGATTAACAAAAATGATTTTGGACAATGTGAAATTATTACCTAAGTTCATTTTAGGGTTTGTCAGATTCACTTTATGAAATTTGGATTTTCATTAAAACACGCCTTATATCAGATTTAAAGGGGTTAAAATTGAATTCTGATAAAAATATGTCTTAATTCAGTCTGATTTAAGGTGTGTTGGGCTTAAAGTAATTAGTTTTGAGAAAGGAATATATTGTACCGATTTTACCTTTTTTTTTTGGGCTTCAGAATCGGTAGATTTGAGGGCTTAATGAAACATGAGCGGGTCTCCATTATGTTCGCAGAGCACTGGAGGCTATCTGTCTGAATCGGATTAGAAATGACTGAACTGTTGAACTGGTAGGAACCGCGGGAACCGTAACAATTCTGGAAGTTTGGACTGGTTGGGGAAGGATTGTAGTGTTTGGGAAGTATTTTGCAGTGTTTGGAGGCTAAAAATGCGTACAGAAGTATCGAAATCCAATTGAAAAATTAGGCTCAAACTGTTTTGAAAATGTTGTATTTATAGGGAATCGTGTTAGAAGCCTAGGGAGGAAAAGCAAGCATGAACAGTGATACACATGCGCCAGAAGGTCCACGCACGCGTCAGACACCTTATGCACGCGTGAAGCACATAACGCATTCGCAGGGAGTCTTACGCACACACTAGTCCAGTTACGTACGCGTGAGGCTGTTTACGCGTGCACGACTTGTTGTTTTGGGCCTGGGTTCCCGGCCCAATTTTTTGGGTCTGGTTCAGTCTGATATGATTTGTTTTTTTGGGTTTTCTGAGTCCATTCGAAGTCCAAATTGAGCCCGGTCAGATCTGTTGGGCTCGTATTAATGGGAAGGATTTAATGGTGCTAAAATTAGGATTCACATATATTAGCATATTTTAAAAATTTTAAATGCCAAAATTATAATTAAACCTTTTCTATTTCATTTTTATTTTCTTTTGGATGACTATATTACAATATTCTTTTATTTTATCTAAAAAGTAGCACTATGGACTGTACAAAATATATGACATGTCAGAAATATCAGACGAGAATTCCATGGCTTTATGAAATCTTCAGGGAAGTTTCTTTTCACCCTCCCTTATTATTTCTTTGATCTTTCACACATTGGGGACGATGTGTGAATTATGTGTGTG
>CAOJBK011627740.1:0-14714 GCA_948294925.1 Codiaeum variegatum
CTATGAATAGTGTTAGTAATCGGCTGATGTAAGTGATAAGCTGAGGAACTGGGGATCAGCACCACAAAGTGTTTATCCTCGCGTCAAAAGGCTAATGATGAAATCTGTTAAGTCAGGCTCCTTGATGTGAAAAAAAAAAAAGAAATAATAGAGTACATGTGCTTAAAGTTTAAATTTGCATGATATGTATGTTATTTTCAAAGAGATTGAGTTGATTCTTAGGCATGAAAATCTTTATTTGCCTGATTTTAGCTTTGTTGCATGAAAAGAAATTTTTCTCATTTATTTAGCTTGAATTTTGATGCTTGATTATGTTATAATATCATTAAAATTGTTGAAATTGGATTCTATGTTCGAAATTTGGTTAATTGATTATGAAAATCTTAACATTGACTTGTTGGAATAGTTGAATTAGAAAAATTGAAAACTTGGTTCTTCATAGTTTTTATTGAGAAAGTTAAGTTTATTTAATCATTATACTTATTTTGTTTTACTTGAGGACAAGCAAAGACTTAAGTGTGAGGGAGTTTTTTTGTGCATAATTATACATATTTTTCATAAGTATTTAAGCTTATTTTTATCTAAAAATTGCATTTAATGTATTTGTTAAGTGTGTTTAGGGAAAATCTGGAATTTGTGCGAAAACGAAGTAATTTATTAAAAGATGGAGTTCCTGAGTTAGCGGATTCGAAACGGAGAAATTTTTGGACGTTTCAAGGTAATTTTCTTGGGCACAGGACGAGCCAAATCACATTGAGGCTGTACCAATCAAGCTTAAGCCATGCAACTTACTAAGCTTACAATTGCAAATATCTAACTACAGCACGGACCATGCGGAATGCATTTTGGATTGTTCAGATTCAGTTTTGGTCCTGTCACTTTTTGTTTATGATTACTTAACCGCACGAGGTTGAAGCTTTTGGCACAGGGTCATGCTCAAGCTTTATGAGGACTTGCCAATGCTTGAAATCGTATATAAAAGGAAAATTTCAGAATTTTTAGGTTAACTTTTTACTTATCCATTCATTCAATCTAGAGTTCTTCCAAATCCAAATCAAAAGGTTTTTCTTGAGAGAGAAACTTAGATTTAGAGAGGATAAGCTTGGATTTGTGAAATTTTTCATAATTCTTTCCATTGTTTTTCCTAAGTTTTTTTTATCAATTTAATTTATATTCAATATTGAAGTTGAATTTCTCTAAGGAGATTCGGATTATTCATACTTTAATTGAGGTTTATTTTCTTAACTATTTTGCTTTAATTATTTTGGGTAATCTTTGTGCCAAGAGATTAAGCATGATTTTCATGAAATTCATTGTTGATCTGTTGAGAATTAAATCAATCATGAACTAAATTTTTTATTGTCTAGGGATTGAGGATGAAGTAGTATTGATATGAATAATTGTAATTGATTCTTTCATTTGAGTTTAATTTGTGCTTGATTGAATTGGATTAAAGTTAATAAATAAATTGCTAGATCACCAATTAGATTAACTTAGGGTTTAGGTGATGGAGCAAGAGTGAAAATCTAAACCCGAAACTATTCAATTAAGATTCTAAAATGAATTAGGAATATAAGTGATGCGTGGTAGGTTTCCATGTAGTTGGAGTGTGACTCCTTTAGTTAGATCTGAACTACCTGCAAGAGAAAGAAGAGGTCAGGGGTGGCAGGACGTGTGTCTAACGTAAACCCTTCGATGATCAAGTCAAATATCTCTAGGGAGAGAACGGCTCTTAAATATGGAAAATGTGGGTTTTGTGTCTCATAATGGACTTACCTGTGTGAGGCATTTGATGTTGTATTTATAGGGTTGAAACCCCTGTAGTGGGACATGTGTCCGCTTTAGGTGTGTTGCAGAGTACCCAAGGATAGGACTTGTGATGTGATCGCTCACTGATTTTAGGGCCTTGTGAACACCTGTCTCTAACAACCTTCCGAACCCCGAAGGCTAATAAGACAAACTTCTTGAAGGTTAAGGGGTTCGGAAGGAACCAAGGTGCTATAGGGCTCGGATTAATCTCTGAACCTTAGTTGTGGCCGAACTTAGCTGATGCTGAGTTGTATCAATAAGTTTTAGTCTTAAATCCTTTGTTTGATGCATATTTTCTCTAGATTACTTCTATGAATGAGATAGCTAGTAAAATAATTTATAATTGAATGATTGTATTAATAATTGTATAGTTAAACATAAACTAATTAAATCAATTTCTCAACTTCATGGAAGATGGACAATTGATTGTCAATATCTCTAGACTTGTTCATATCATTGTGAATTACATTTTTACTTTGTTAGCTTTTCATTACTTATTTATTTTGCTTTTTTCCTTTTAAATCTAAAACCAAAACTTCTTTTAGGTTTACTTGCACTTAAGAAATAAACTAATAAAGCTAAGTAGTGATTCTTGGGAATACGACCTTGGGTTCTCATCCTATGCTAAAATAGCATGTATACTTGCGATCACTATTTTTTAGTATATTTTGAGGCGAACAAGTTCCCTTGAGGAATGTAACACAGAAGGTTATGACTGGGTTCATTAAAGAGTACATAGTTATTTGCATCAGCCAACCTTAAACAATCATGACAGATTAGGGGACAATGTTCATAGGTGAAGCAATAAACAAGTTATACAATGAGTATGGGATAAAATTGCTACACTCAAGTGAATGGGTAAGCAGAGGCTACCAATAAAATAATCTAGGGGATCATCTAGAAATGGTGGACAATAATCATAAAAAATGGCATGAACTCTTAAGAGACACACTGTGGGCTATTAAGATAAGTATCAAAATAGTAGTAGGTGCTACCCCATTCAAAATCACCTGTGGACATGATGCCATGATCCTAGGTGAGTTGACAATTAAATCCACCTGGAGAAGGCACTAGGATCAACTCTCTCCAGATGACTATGAAGAGGCTATGTATAAGAAATTGGATGAGTTAGATTATGTCAGGTTAGCAACCCCAGATCGAATGTAAGTATAGAAAAGGAGGCTTGAAAGGGCATACAATAAAAGCATTTTAGAAAAGGTATTAAAAGTTGGAGACTTGGTATGGAAAGATATTCTAGCACTCGAGAGAAGTAGACTGATTTGGGGAAATGGTCGACTAACTGGGAAGGACTATTTAAGATTTTAAAAATTATGAAAAATGGTGCCTACAGGCTCTTAGGAGAAACCAGGGTTGATCCATCAAGGGGAAGTACTTAAAGTTGTACAAGCCATCATTTTGGGATCTAGTTAATTGGTCATAGTTTGAGAAGGTTAGGGAATAATTAAACTAAATTTTTTCCTTTATAAGGCCAATCAATCATTATTGATTAGGGTTTATGTTGTGCAACCAATTTACGTATCCGATTTATTTATTTTTTAGCCATTTTTGGTTAAAAATCAACTAAGCATTTATTTAATGTAAATATCTTATGCATTTAGTTGATTATATGAATATAAAATGAAAGAAATATTTCATGCAAAATCAAAATGGCAAATATATATGAAACATTCATGTCATTAATTTATCAAAAGATTCTAAGTAACAATCAGCCCCCTAGCTGACAAAATCAATTTAATTCAAAGGCCCATCAAGGACATGTTTGGAAATGAAAATAGAATGGTATGGGATCAACTAATGATCATAAAGAGTTGGTCTAGTTTTTGTTGTATGTCTCCTCAGCAGCCTCATCCTTATCCACCTTTTACTCTAAGGTAGCGATCTTCTCGACTGCAACTTTGATGTAAACCTTGGTGTCTTCATTTTCCTTTTTGATCTCCTTTGCATTAGCTAGTGTCTTGGACTTTCTCTCTTGAAGTCGGGCCAGCTCTTCTCTTTTGGATGCAAGTTCCTTCTCTAAGGCCTCAATAGTTCTCCTCACGGGCTCCATTTCTTTGTTTAAAACCTTAACCCACTCAATATGGGACTTGTCACATTCTTGAGAAAACTTAAGGTTGGCTCAGTACTGGGCAAGCCTAGCCTTGGAATTTTTGAGCTGCCTCTACCTAGTCTTGATCATGTTGTAATCAGATACCATGTTGTCCAACTTTTCCAAAATGTCCATAATGAAAGCCTTTGAGCTAATGGAGATAAATGCCTTAGTGGCATGATCAGTAAGGAACTTTAGGCTCTTTAGTGCCTACTTGTGAATAGCATCCTTGAGAAGCAACATCATTCCCTTGCTCATTATCACTGAGAAAGACTTCTTATGTTTCTTTATCTCCTTAGTGAGATCATTTGAGATAGAAGCATAAGGGGTTGATGTCTCGGCTTGGGTTTTTGAAGTGAGATCTTCATCAGTGCCCAAGTTGGCAAAATAGACATCAAGATCTTCCAAATCTTCATCCTATAAAAGGAAGGGATAAGTATATTACTTCTATAAAAAATGAAGTGCCTGGCAAGAGATAAGAAGGGTAACTTCAGTGGGGGCTTCCATAGATGAAGCCTTGAAAGAAGAGACCTTGGCTTGGGAAAACTTGGCTAGAGATGCTTTTTCTTGAGAAGAGGTTTTAATAAGAGCCCTTGGATTGGAGCTCCCAACCATATCTGAAGGTCATGCTCTTCCTGAGTTAGATCGATATGGGCATGATCCTCTGGCTCCACTTGCTGAGACTGTTTAGAGAGGCTTCTCATAGAGGAAAGAGAAAAATACCCTTAGAGGGAAGTTTCCTTGGTGTTTAATCTCAAGTGACACTTTGATGCCTTAAACTAGGAATGGCTCTTGGAAGTCTCCCGCTTAGAGATTCTTTGATTGCGACACATGCTTTGAAGTCATTGATGACCTTGCCGAGGGAAACTTCTTAGCGATAGATAGGAGATTGGTGACTGCTACAGATGTGCCACCAGATTTATCAAACCTGAGTTTTATATTCTGTAAGGAATAAAGAAACCGTTAGTGAAAGTAAAATCATAAAGGAAATCGCTAAAGGAAAAAAGCAGAAAAAACTTATGCTTGGTCTAGGTTTCTTGGGGGCTTTCTCTAGAACATCAACTTCTGGACCCCTCTTTATTGGAAAGGATGCCTCACCAATGGGTCTTGAGATAACAACTACAAAAAAAAATAAAGTTAGAAAATTTTCCAATGAAATCGACCAAAACACAAAGGCATGGATAGTCTACCTCGACCTCGAGCGAGTAGCCAGATTATTGTTAGCCATTTGAAATGCTGAGATAGGGGGTACTGTTTTATATAAAAAAACATTGAAGGTCATAGTATTTGATAGGTATCTTATTCACTCAAGGATAAGGCCTTTCACCTCAATAGGGGTAGTTAGAAGTTTTGGCCATTTGATCAGGGGAAGCTTTATTGGAAACCAATGGGTTGGGATTGGAAAATAGGGGTCAATGGTTTTACCCTTAGCCTAAATTTTACTATTTACATAGTCCCTAAAGGTATCTATTTTAGGCTAGGGTGGCCTCGGCTAGGGTTTGATATTTTATTCTTTATTGGGCTTTGTACACCTCATCTATAAAGTGAGGTAGTGTGTGATATTTTATTTTATAAAACTTTTAAAATTTATTGATTTATTATAAATACATATCTCGATGAAGTTCCAAATTGTTCCCCTATAGAGATGGAGAATGGTTAGTCACTTGTGTTGTAGAAAAATGCATCCCACACTATACATCTCTAAAGTCCTCAATCATAGTTTGTGCAACATACCACTCCCACCAAGTCCTGAACCTAGTGGTTATGCTTGGTTTAAGTTTAAGATTAATGATTTTAAGGTCCCTAAGTTTTAGGTCATGGAGCTCCTTAAGTTATGAGAATTAGGTCCTTGAAAAAATGAATTAGTTAGGTGTGAGATTGTTGAGAGAAAAGGTGGTCAAGAAAGGAGACTCCTGACAAAGACCAAAATGTCAAAAATAAAGTTCGGGAGAGTACACTTTAACACCTCCTTTGGAGTAAAAAGAGGTGTTGATAGGCAAGTCACCAGAAACAAAAGTACTTTCCCAGGAATCGACCCACTCAAGGAAAAGTGGATCAAAGGGAGAAAATTATTATTGGTATAGGTGAATTGAGCCCAAGATGGCTCATGAAGAGCTGGCCTAAGTGCATAGAAGAAAGAATTAGGCACTTCTCAGGTGGAGTAGAAAAATTCCACCAATTTCTTGTAAGTCAGCTCCTTAACTGACCCATGCCTCAAATATTAATCGTAGGTATGAAGGATCCTATTGGTCTCAGGGATATTGCAAAGGTTAGGGAAATAGGCCATCAGCCAAAGCTGGAAGACCCACATTAAACCCCTAAGATGGGAGAAAGAGAATTTCTTAGAGACAGTTAGGAACAATTTGACACTTTTGTAAATGTTTGAAAGAATGAAGCTATCAAGGTCATACCTATGACCAGAAGCTAACGCCTTGGCCAATTTTAGGTACTCCTTGGTAACCTTAACTGATGTTGTATAATACACATATTCACAAAGAATATATAAAAGAAAAGCTACATGCTCCCCGGATGAGGGGTCCAGATCATTAGAGCAGTTATCTTCGTACAAGTATTAATAAGAGGTTCGCTAAAAGGAAAATTTGGTGGAGTCATCAATGGAAATGAAAGGGTCTATGACTTGGTCAAAGATAGGGACCCCAAGAAGAACAGAAATATCATACAATGGAGGGTTCATCATCCCAAAACCAAAGCTAAAGACATTACTTCAAAGGATCAAAAGTTAAGGGAAGAAAGCAAAAGGGGATGATTGATTGATAAAGGATCTAAACTGAGTTCAAGCAACCAATATATCCCTATATTGATCTAAGTACTTTGATATTTAGGTTTTATCCTATCATACCAAGAGCTAAAGTTTCGTCTATATAAAGGCCAGGTTCTAACAATAGGGGATTTATTCCAACTAGCTACAAAATTCAAGTTTTAAAACATAGATGGGCTAGCCTCTCCATGTAACAACTTTGGGAGGTGATAAGAAGGGGTAGAACAACAAGGACCAATAGTGTAACCATGAGGATATCGGACTAGTACCTGGTTGATGACTTCCTCAGAGTCGGATAGGTCATTGTGAGCCTCAATTGTGTCAACATTAGAAGCGGGCAGTGTGATAAAAGAAAATTTTAAGAGCCTATAGCGATAAAAGAAAACAATTGGAGAAAAGTGTGAAGAACTTACATGAGAAAATATCAGCAAGGAAGTCCTAAGTTAGATAAGTGTTTTTCAACAAATGTGAGAGAATTGGTTAAGGAAGAAGAATATATAGCTCTCCCGTTAAGGTGACCTTTCATATTTTCAAGGAAAATTTTAGCGCAAAAAATAGGCAAGAAAGGATCTGAAATGTTAAGAGTTGAAAAGCCATGAAGGTGAAGAAACACCAAAAACCAGGACTCTAAGTTTCTGCCTCCACCGATGTTCAAAGTAAAGCAAAGCATATAGTCATCAAAATCAGATCCAGTGTGATTGCATCCCTAGCCGAATGGTACTAAAAGATCCAGGTAAGGGATGTAATGGGCCTTGTTGATACTACTCAAAAATCCCTAAGCCTAGAAGTAAAGGAAGCATGTTCTAAGTCTCTTGAATAGACTTAGGCCCACTAAAGGCCCTCGTATCTGTGCAAGCAAAGTGTTAAAAGAATTGGCCCAGGCCCAGGGATGAAGCCTCCCTTCTCTCCTCTAGCCGAGTTCCTGGATTTTGGCCCAAAACCAAAGAAAGGCCTTCCCCCTTCAGCTCTAGCCAATAACATCAGTCCAAGCCCATCAAGGGGTGGTCCTTCCAAATGACCCAGGCCGAGTAAATGCTAAGTCCCATCCCATACCATGATTCAAGTCCCAAGTTCATTTTTAAAGACCCCTGGATCGAAGTCTTATAAGCCTAAATTTAGGGTCACAGGCTTAAGTCAAACCTTGTGCTCCCTAGGGTAGGATCCCACCGCCTTTAGGAACCTATATAAAGGGATGAAAATTCTAGAATCAAGGATCATTGCAACTCACTCAGACAAAACTTATCCTTTTGGATCAAGTAAAAATCTAATCCATCCATCAATGGTTGTTGTTTTTCCACCAAACTGATGGTATCCACTTATATCTCCACCCTACGCCATGACCAAGGCCTTGATACAACACCCCCCCCCCCCCTCCCCTCCCCCTCCTCTTAGTCTTGGAGTTCCTAATGATGGCATAATCTACATTCGAGATAGAAGGTCCGCTCGGAGCTTTGCACATGGCAGCAGATGGTGACGTCAGCATTGAGTCCAGAGAAAGTTATCATGCTTTAGTTCTATTTCTATATTTATTATCTTTGTCCTTTTTTCCCTTATTGCATCCTTATACGGAAAAATATCAAAATATTGTTGTTTGGATTTTATTCTTATAAAATACCAAAGAATAAAAAAGATTCATTTCCATTTCTATATTAAATTTCAAATTCTAACCTAAATTGAATGAGGGACCCAATTACTACTTTTATCATATCAAGGACTAAGGATCGACTTGACACCTACCCGAGCGACCTAAATGGCGTGGGAAGAGCAAATACTCGTAGTAATTATTGTTGTTGTTATTGTTATTGTTATTATTATTATTGTTGTTGTTATTATTGTTGTTATTGTTGTTGTTGTTGTCGTCGTCGTCGTCATCGTTGTAGTTTCTGTTGCTGTTGCTGTTGTTGTTGTTACTGTTGTTGTTCCTGCTATTATTGTTGTTGTTGTTATTGTTGTTGTAATTATTGTTGTTGTTGCTATTGATGTTGTTGTTGTTGCTGCTGTTGCTATTGTTGTTTTTGTTGCTGTTATTGTTGTTGTTGCTGTTGTTGTTGTTATTGTTGTTGTTATTATTATTATTGTTATTCTTGTTCTTGTTCTTATTGTTACTGTTGTTGTTGTTGCTGTTGTTGCTATTGTTGTTGTTTTTGTTGTTGTTGTTGCTGCTGCTGCTGCTGCTGTTGCTGTTGCTATTGATGCTGTTGTTGTTGCTATTGTTGTTGTTATTATTGTTGGTGTTGTTGTTGTTATTGCTATTGTTGTTGTTGTTGTTGTTGCTGTTGTTGTTATTGTTGTTGCTGATGTTGTTATTGTTATTGCTGTTGCTGCTGTTGTTGTTGTTGTTATTGTTGTTGTTGTTATTATTAAGTTCATATAGTCCCTTTTCTTTCTCCCCATCTATCTATATAAGTAGTTAATTTCTTTCTCTCCATCTATCTATGTAAGTAGTTAATATAATTTCAAAAAAAAAGGCTAATTTCAGAAAAATACTATGTAATTTATACTTTTTTCAGATATGATCCTGACTTTTAAAACTTATTCAAACAGTGTTATTTGATTTACTCCTGGTAGCAGATATGACTCTCAACCTCTAACACTGTTAAATATTGCTTCTTTGGTGCTGAGATGGCATGCTTTAGACACACAGTGACACATGGATGATGACGTAGCGACACATTGTACTAAAGTGTCGCCCTTTTCAATCCATATCATTACCCATGTGTCGCCACATCATCATCCATGTGTCGCCACATCATCATCTTTGTGTCCTCATGTATCAAAAGGACGTCACATCTATATCACATAAGTAATATTTAACGATATTAGTGGTCGATGGTCATATTTACTTATAGCGCAAATCATATAATACTATTTAAATAGATTTAAAAGTGAGGATCGAGTGTGAAAAATATCTAAATTACATAATATTTTTCTGAAATTAATTTTTTTTTAAGTAGTTAATATTAAAACAATTTGGTCTTATGCTCAAATTTTTAACAGCAAAACTCCAAATTTTCATACAACTGACAAATAAATTATTTAGGGGGAGATTTTCAACTCAATTGAATTGAAGGACGTTGGCAAAAAGAAAAAAAATAGATGGAATTGAAGGAACACGATTATTTTTAATAACATGAGGAGGGAAAGTATAAATGAGTTGGATCCACGTATTATAGTTATCTCTAACAAGTCAAATCCAGATACCATTTGCCGCTGCTGTTTTCTCCTCCCAATCCCAGTTGTCCATACGCGAGTCAAAATAGCAAACCTTTTCTTATTTTCTTTTATAAATTCAAAATTATAATTTTTTTACAATATTCAAAATTATAATTGAAACGCTAAAAATTAAAATTTTTACTGGACAGTGTTTGATTCAATCCCTATCAAAAATTGCTAACTGCAATAATTGAGCAAGTCAAAGTCACCATACGGCTGATATTTTTTATAATTTTTTAATATAAAATTTTTTATCTTAATAAAAAATTTTAATAATTAATTTAAATTTTGATTTTTCGGTTATATTGAGAAATTTGATGTTTGAATTTGACCAAATAAAAAATTTAATATATGGACTTATAAAAATCACGTAATTTAATTTATAAAAATATAATAAATGAGTGCTTTTATGAAATTTTCTAATAATTTGTTGGTATCATTCATTCTCTTAAAAAAACATATTATTTACTATTTGAACAAGAAGATGTTGACGTAGGAGCTCAAATACAATTACATCAAAAAGTTTTGCCTGATAGGTATATCACAAGTTAAGATACTACATGGGTTAATACATCACCCATTTCTCTTGCCAACAAAAGTTCTTTGAAGTATCTTATGGAAAGATTAGTCCTTAACAGTAAGATGACTAGATGGATGGCAGACCTAGTAGCTAGACTTGTTCATATCATTATATTCATGTCCAAGTCCATCTGAACCAGCTTAAGGTTTAAGTGCGGGTTGGGCTCAGTCAGGGCAGGGTTTGGGTTTATACTGAGCTTAACTTTTTTCAATTATAAATTTGAGTTAAAATATGAATATATCTTTATAAACTATAAATTATTTGTATAAGTTTTTTTTTTGTTGTTTTTTTTTGCCAACGGAGAAAGGATTAATTCATTAAGAAACAAGATTTGTTACAATGATTTGTTTCAGTTTTGCAAGTGGTGTAGGAACCTAGAATTGAAGCATAGAATTTTTAGCAAAATGTTTGACAACCCAATCTGCTGCACTATTAGCAGAACGTTTGATCCACCTAAAAGCAACTCGTCTAAGCCTTTGCACATAGTTAAAATCTAATTGACAATAGGCCTAATTTCCTAAGGACATAAGTTGGGAGAAGAAGAGATAGCTTGGATTAACACTTGGATATCATATTCAAAGATGATACACTTGTACCCCCTTCTAAGAGCGAAGACCATTGATTCTTTCATTCCCAGGGCTTCAGCAACAAGAGGAGAGACTGCATTCACCTTCTTTACCATACCATCAACAATCATCCCTTGGTGATTTCTGAAAAATCCCTACGATTGCAGCCCTTCTGCTATTGCAACAAAAACTAGCATCTATATTGGCCTTGATAAAACTTGTAGGTGGAGCTTCCCATCTATAAGTAGTATCTATCTTCCTATCTGTTAGGTGAGCAA
This sequence comes from Codiaeum variegatum, assembly GCA_948294925.1. Taxonomy (NCBI): domain Eukaryota; kingdom Viridiplantae; phylum Streptophyta; class Magnoliopsida; order Malpighiales; family Euphorbiaceae; genus Codiaeum; species Codiaeum variegatum. The sequence continues at coordinate 11,333 of CAOJBK011627740.1, forward strand.
TAAATAACTATTTCATCTTGACACATTATGCATGAAGTCTTTCTGACAATTAGATTGTGTTTAAGGGGTCTATGGAGACCCCTTCAAAAATGGCCTTGTTTCTTCTTATCTAAATTGCCCATGCTATATAACAAAGTCTAGAAGCTTCTAGGATGCCATCTCTGCTGCTAATTTGTTCAAACAAATCTAACCATCATGCTACAAAAGAGACAAAATTATCAACAAGAGCAATTATATTCCACTTTGAAGAGTACCAAGTAGCTCTAGCATGAGGGCAATGAACTAAAGCATGCATAGTTGATTCTTCTTCTGATAGACACAATGAGCATAAGGCTGAATGCACTACTCTTATTTTAAAGAGATTAACACCAGTAAGTAAGCAATGGGAAGTCACTTTTGCAACAAAATATTTGAGAAATTGTTGAACAAACATGGTGTTAAGTATAAGGTGGTGACACCATATCATCCTCAGACTTCAGGACAAGTTAAGACCCCAAACAAACAATTAAAAGGAATTCTTAAGAAAATACTTAACTCGCCTAGGAAAGATTGATCTAATAGAGTGAATGAAACTTTATGGGCTTATAGGACTACTTTTAAAACCCCAATTGGCATGAGTCCTTTTAGGATAGTATTTGGCAAAGCATGCCATTTACTGGTTGAGCTAGAGCATAAAGCTTATTGAGCAATTAAAGCATCAAACTTTGATATGGATAAAGCTAAAGAAATGAGAATGTTGCAGCTATTGGAATTTGATGAGCTTCGAAATGAGGCATATGATAGTGCAAGGATTTATAAAGAAAAGACTAAGGTGCTTCATGATCGAAAGCTTCTTCATAAGCACTTCAAACTAGGTATGAAAGTATTACTCTTTAACTCCTGTATCAAACTTTTTTCTAGAAAGCTAAAATCATATTGGAGTGGTCCTTTGAGGTAGTTCATATGTATCCTTCGGGAGTGGTCAAATTGCTTAACTCAAAAACTAATGAAAAATTTACTGTTAATGGTCATCGGGTTAAGTAATATTTTGGTAGTTTGGAGGAAATCAAGGATGTTGATTGCACTGAGCTTCAAGATCCTTTAATTCTTTCGCAACATTAAGCTAAGACGATGTTAAAGAAACGCTAAGTGGGAGGCAACCCACTATTTTAGATAGATTTTTCAATTTGTTTTTCCTTTTCATTAGTTTTGAGTTTTTAAAACCATTATCAATGAGATCATGCATGGGTAAGTTTGCTTTTGGTTTTGATTTTATAGGGATTTATGGTGCTTAAGCAGGGATTAAGGTGTGGTAAGGCATACATGAAAGATGGGAATTTTTCATTAAAAGTGTATAAAGACAGAAACTTGTACGAAGGGAAACCTCTGAGGCACGGGTCGTGCCAAATTCAAAGACCCATGTGCTTTTTTCTGTTTAAAAAGGTAAGATGGAGATTTTGAGAAACAGTAATCCACACGGGTCAGGTTGATATAGGCATGGGCCCTACACAGACTCGAGCGCATTACTGTTCTATTAATGGGTTAGAGTGATTTTAATATAAAAATCCATACGGGTACATGCACAGGATTGTGCTGACTCCATACCGACTTGTGCAAATTTCTATACTAAACAAAGTATGGGGCAAGGGTTGAGCTACTCGCGTACGGCTCATGCACACACATAAATGCCCCATGCGCCCTAAACTTAAATGCATGCCTAGGTTAATTTCAAATTGAAAAGACTTGACTCCTAATCTAATTGAAAGACCCTTTCAATTTTGGTTCTTACTCAGGCGATTTGTCTCATTACCAATACTTGCAAATCAATTAAAAGTCTATCCCTTTTCTTCCCATCATTAATTTGTTAATAAATTGGATTCAATTCTTCTTGATTTGCTTAAATTTCTAGATTATCAAGTAAGTCTCTATCCTTCTCTAATTTTGATACTTCATCTAATTATAATAATGATTTAGGATAGAATCTGATTAAATTGGTGAGTGATTATGCTTATTAGATTGTTTTAACTGTGTTTCTATCATTTAATCTCATTTAAAACTAGGATTAGGAATGGGGTAAAATATATTGACTTTGAACCCTGGTTTGGGACTATGGCATGCTTAAAACTTCAAGATTGAGATTGAGTATATTCTTGATTTTATGATTGAATTGGCTTATTTTGTTGATTTAGAGGATGTGTTATTAAAGAATTCTAGCCTAAACTTTATCTAATAACACTATCCCTCAAGTGTTCAATAAAATACCTGTGAGAATTTTTTTTAGTGAATTTTTCATGTTTTAATCATTAAATTTGCACTTTAATGATATTTTAAGGATGTTTTGACTAGAATATGGCATTGGTGTTATAGTTAGCAGATCATTCACCTATTGCGATCAAACCAAGATTATATGGAATGGTTGATCAATGAGAGCATAAATTTTTAGGCATAACATAACTATACTCTGAGTCAACCACCTCCAAAATCAACTAGGCGATACAAGTATTACTCAGATACTGAGTCCGAGGAAGTTGATCAACCCTCCAATGGTGATTCCAACGATGAAAATGATGATTATATTGTGGAGGATATTTCAGTAGATGAAGATTGAAAAATGGTTACTTTTATTGTTTTTCCTTTATTTTCTGTCATTTTTCTATTATTTTTCTATTTTTGCACTAATTTTTAATATTTTCTATTTTAAATGATTTTATTTTTTGTTTTGGATGTATATATTTCTTTTGCTGTGAAGTTTCTTTTCTTTAATTGCTGACTCACTTTATGGAGTAAGAAGCATGGAGTTATATTTTTTTTCCCTTTTTACAATACGAAGATATTTTCTGGGCAAGTTTTTCTTTTCCCTTTCTCTTTTGTGTTTATTTTACTGTTATAACACATATTGTGGACAATGTGTATAATAAGTGTGCATGTGTGGTGGTGGTGGTGGTGTGTGTGTGTGAGGGGAGGGGGAAGGAGGGGTGTTTGGTTGGGTGGCTGGGATTTGAAAAAAATGATTATTTTTCTTAAACTTTTATTTTTGGTTTAAATCAAGCATTATAAGTTTTAGATTTGAGGTGATGATTTAAGCTGTGATTTTCTAAGTTAAAATTTTCAATTTTGGTTATTCTTTTTACATAATATGTTAATTTCTTGCTTAGTTTTTGAATTTTAGGTTTAGATTTTAAAAGTAAAGAGTTTTATTGATTTTATAATATTATTAAGATTTGAAATTTTTGTTAAAAGATTGAGCATATGGATTAGATTGTTGCAAAGCTATGGTTTTTGGTCAATATATTTAGTAGTGCTCAGGAATTTAATGATGTCTTTTTTATTTAACTTGCATTGATTGCCAAATATCTGAAAATTACACTAAAAAAATAACAAGGAGCTTTGAAAATAAATTCAT
>CAOJBK011627827.1:0-20693 GCA_948294925.1 Codiaeum variegatum
GAAGTTTAGATTGAAGAATACTTCTTCAATCTTAAAATTGTTTTCAATAACCTTTGTGAAGGGAGTGTGATAGAGCATCAAGTCCAAAGCTATCCTCAAAGTCTAAAGTTCTTAAGAAGCAAGAATCAAGAATTTGGGTGATTCCAATGAGAGAAGGATTCAAGATTCTTGAAAAGAGCTAGAGAATAAGCTTTTGGGAAAAGCTTGGTATGTCTCAAACTAGAGTCTTCACATTTGGGGTGCTTAATGAAAGAGGGTGAGGGGTATTTCATATGTTCTAACCCTTCTCTGTTTATATTGTGTTTTGCACAATAATTGGAAAGATCCTTGATGTTGAATATGGGTCCATCTTAGGGTGTAGTAATTTGTTAAAGAGTTTAATGACTATCTAAACCTAACTATATCAAAAGTGTTTTGGCATGGTAAATATTTCAAAAAGTTTTGAAAAGCAAAAACCTTGTAACATCAGATTTTTGCAAAAATAAATTTAGCGTTAGGCAGCACTGCTAGTGCTGCTATCCAACAGCATTCTGTCTAGTAGTGCTATTGGACAATGCTGCTGGAGCTACTGTCCAGTAGCCTTCTGTACATCAGAGTTACTGGACAAAGCTACTGGAGCTACTATCCAGCAGCACTCTATCCATCAGTGCTGCTGGACAGTGCTGATATTTATTTCTGGCTTCTGCTGCGTGACTCCGTATTTGGCCTTCACATACGACCTGGAATCATTAAATTAGAGAATTAGAAATCTATTAGATAACACTTGATCTTTACCTGAGTCTTAGTCGCTAAATTATATCGGTAATCAGAAAATCAGAATGCCTCTTGCTCATGGAGCCATGACTATATGCTCTATATCCTCCCAAGTGGAAAGGAAGTGCCATGAGGCTACCCCTGGGGTAAGCTTTCCAAAGTGGGAAAAAGCCCTTAACTTCAAAATAGAGAGAAATTTTAGTACAAATCAACAAAATCAAAAGTATAAAATCATAAGGGGAAATACTGACCTCTCAAACGATTGTAGTCGAAGGAATGCCAGCTAAGGAAAGCATGGCTAGGTTACCTATGCCCTTGTACATAGTAGCCAAAGTGACACCAGCCCAATCATACTCGTCAATGTCATAATTTCCACCAACAAGGCCATAATCTTTAGGTCAACATAGCCCGACTCATCGCACAGAAAGATGGTTGACAGAATAATCAAAAGATAGACCTAAGCACACTGGTCCAGAATATAGTTATCAAAATGCAGGTCCATATGGTCAAGAAGGTGCAGTAGAATAATCCTACGAATCTATCCCTGGCCACTAGTAGGCAATCTCTCCCTCAGCAAGCCTCCCATCTCATAATGTTGCCTATCTCTAGAATCGAAAACCACGGTGAGGCGCCGGTACCGCATCCCGGTCAGACAAGACCACTCAAAGGGAGTTATGGTCATCTCCCCAAATGAAAAGTATTGGTGGTCGACCTTTACCTCTTAGCTTGGGTGAAATTTAAAGATCTATCAGGACTAAGCCCTATGTCTAACTGTAGCCAACCATTTAGGTTAGCACGAGACACACTCTGTGCCACCTCCACATGGACATTCATGAAATCAATCACCTTACTCAAGCGAGACCGACACCTCTCTGGCTAAACTAGCCATCATACAGGTGCGTATTCTATCCTTAGCACTTTTCAATTCTATTTATTTCTAACTTTATTTGGTTTTACAAAAATAAAATACGAGTGAAAATAGTGCATAAAAAATGATAGAGAAAAATAAAAGAGTGATAGAAAATACATACTAGGGAGAATTCGAGCCAACCAGTATGTGCTTGATGCTTCACTTGCAAATATGAGTTGAGAGGTGGAGGCGACTGAACTCTATCCATCATCAAGTGATCAGTGGGATCCCAGTTAGGAAGGGGTACCGCTTTGAAATCAGACAAACCGATAAGTATATCGCCAAGTAATTCATCCGTAGAAAAACTATATTATAGATTATTCACCAAATCATCAAGCGACAAAGTGTTAAAAGCTAGAATTGCCTCTCCTCCTAAAAACTCACTCAACAGTCCCGATAAATGTTCCTCCTTCTCGTCAATAATCAGAACCAGTAACATCCAAAATATTTTTCTCCCAAATAGAAATGAAGAAGAAGAGAATTCTCAAAAAAAATGCAAAAGAAGTTGTAAGTTGTGGATGAAAATGAAAACTCAAGCCCTATTTATAGGCAACTCCTTCAATTACGTCATTATATGCGTTCACACTTAGCAGTTACGCCTTCATGAAAAGGACTGCTAAGGCGAGCAGCTGTGAACACTCATTTTGGCACCATTGCAACCAACCCATTAATACGAGCCCAATGGATCTGATTGGGCTCAAATCGGACTTCAAAAGGACCTAGAAAAGCCTAAAAAATTGAATTGGACTAAATCGAACCGGGCCTAGGATAGATCCAGGCCCAAAATGACAAGACGTATGCGTGAATGACTTCGTGCATGCATGAAGGCCTCAACGCATGTGTCAAGCCCTTCATTGATACATGAAGGTCAACGCACATGTGTCGAGCATGTAACACACATGCCTTTCAATTTTTAGGATTTTCTAATTCATTTCTTTATAAATTAGACCCTTCTAAGTAATCCTGCGTTCGAACCTTTTTACCATATTTTTTTGAATTATAAAGCACTCTCAAAAACACTTATCAGACATCAGTTTACACCATTTGTACATTAATCCGAGCCTTTAGAAGGCATTTTTCAGCGGATAGAAACTTCAAACAATCCGATTATAGCAGGAGGAGTCAATTGTGATATTATGCTATGGTCTTTCATAAAGTTATTAAACTATATACTTAAGTACTCACCTCTTTGATCTGATTGAAGAGTCTTGATACTCTTTCTAGTTTGTTTCTCAACCTCCTATATGAATTATTTAAACTTCTCAAATGATTCATGTTTATGTTTCATCAAATACACATACCGTAACTTCAAAAGGTCATCAGTGAAAGTGATGAAATATGAATATCCTCCTCTAGCCATTTAAGGAAATGGTCCACATACATCACTATGTATGATTTCTAAAATTACTTTGGCTCTTTCACTTTGTCCTATAAAGGTAAGCCTAGTCATCTTTCCACAGATACAAAACTCACAAGTTGGAGTAGGTTCACTTCCCATATGATCTAGGATCTCCATTTTCTCCAACTTTAGAATCCATTCCTAGGATATATGTCCAAGTCCAAGCTGCCAAATTAATTTTGACTTAGATTTGGATCTAATCATAGCATTAATATGAGTTGTGCTCATACAAGTTTTGTCATTTCCATTATCTAAGTAATAAAGACCATCCAATACATAACCCATGCCAATAATTTTATTTTTAAAATAGATTTCATAAACATATTTCTTAAATAAAAGCTCATAATCGTAGTTAGTTAAACTATTTATAGAAATTATGTTCATGAAAGCATTGGGTACATATAAAATGTCTTTCAACAATAAAATATGATCTCTAAGATCAATAAAAGTAGTCCCAATAGCTTTGGCCGTAACACTTGCACCAATGCCTATCTTCAAGACCACTTCTCCTTTATCTAAGCTTCTCTTACTTATCATTACCTACATAGAAGTAAAAATGTGAGAACTTACACCACTATTAAGTATCCAAGCAATAGATGAACTATATGGAACATTAGAACTAAAATTAGAAATAGAATTATTAAAAGATGCTTCATAAGACTTACTCTTTTTCTTACTCTTGTTCTTCTTGTCCTTTTGGGACTCTAAGAACCTTAGGCAATTTCTCTTCCAATTTCCAACCTCATCGCAATGCAAACACTTTCCCTTGATTTCAGAAACTTCTTCTACAGACTTGTGCTTAGTTATCCTACTCGTGGGTTTGAGAGTGGCAACCTTGTTCTTATTCTTGTTGTTGTTCTTCTTCTTCTTAGTCTTACTACAAGAAGGAGATGCCAAAAGAATGACTACTTTACCTTTACCCCCATCCATGTCCTTTTGGGAGGACAATAACTTGTTATGCAATTCGGCAAGTGTACGTTCAATTTTATTCATATGAAAGTTCATGATGAAATTATTGAATGAAGGAGGAAGAGACTGAAGGATGAAATCTGTCTAGAGGTTGGCATCTATGGAGAAATTCAAATTCTCTAAATGCCTAATGAATCTAATAATTCAATGTAATGCAATCCAACCACCTTTCCCTCTTGCATCTTGGCTCAAAATAATTCTCTAGATATCTCATATCTAGCAGACCTACTCGTATCACAATAAAGGTCTTTAAGGTAAGCTAGTATGTTCAAAATCTCAGCTATGTGCTTGTGTTGCTTATGCAACTCTTTGGACATGGAAGTGAGCACAATACACCTGCCCGAAAGGTGATCATCTTGCCACTTCTAGTGAGTGACTCGTTCCTCATCTAAAGCCTCTGGGGGCAACGGACCAGGGACCAATTGATCGATCACATACACAATCTTTTCATAAGATAGGATAAGTTTTAGGTTATGTGACCAGTCCAAAAAATTATTCCCCACTAATTTATTTTCATGAAAAATGCTCCTAATAGAGTAGGAATTACTCAAATTACAAGCCGTGCAGTGGAAGAAAATTTTGATCTGCACAGCGGAAGTAAAAAGCACGAATCGTAGAGATTCGGTTTTGGATTTTCAAAACTTTTATAAAAAACTTGTTCTATATTAAAACTCTTTTAACATAGATGGTTTAGCCATTTATCAAACTATTAGATAAATGCCTAAACCTAGGTTTGAACCCATAACTTTTGAAGAGGGTTTGAAGTATCAAATACCTTAATTCCCTCTTTCATTAAGCATCTCAAATGCGAACCCTCTAGCTCAACTCACATGAAAGCCTCTCTTTGGTTGCCTAAATGCTTTTGGTTCTTGCTCCATTATTGAGAACTTGAGATTGTAGGGATTGTTTTAGACTTTTGAACTCTCCACACTCTCTTTCACAAAGATATAGAAGAAAAGTTTGTGGTTGAAGAACTCTTTTTCAAGAACAAACTCAAATCTCTCCATTTTGTGTTGAATTTTAACTTTCTATCTCTAACTCTTAGAGAGATTATCTCTCTAACTCTTGAAGAAGAAGATGAATAGTGTTTTATCAAAAACACTTAAGGAAAATGGAAGATAGCCTAAAGCTCTTATACCAATAAGATGATCTCTCTTTTTCTTTAATTAAGGAGGAGACTAGGAATGTGTCTATTTGACTAATTGACCATTTAACTAGGCAATTAGTCAAATAACACTTAGGCATAATTAGTAGGAACTCTTCTTAATCCCTAATTAACCACATCTAATGTGGATAGGTTAATGATCTCATAATTAAGCCTAATTATTTTATTTGTCCAAAACCAATTCAATTAGTTATGCCCATTTGTTTCTCATACATACTATGACATAATCAAACTAATCCCTTTATGAATTAAACTTCAAGACATTCTAGGGTCTTTGTAAATTTAATCATAAGTTTGATTCAATCATCATTAATAATTAATTAAACTCTTAAAATAATCATTAATATGATTCAATTGCTAGCCATGGGAAATGCTTTATGGTGTGTGACTTACTAGGTTCATGTTCTAATTAGTAATGGGATAAAGAAAACTCTTTCCATTCTTCTAAGAGTGTAATCCCATTATACACTTTATCCCATAAGTCATGAGTGATGCCTAGCATAACTTATCATGACTACCTAATTAGAAATGAATGTCGACAATCGTATCCTTGACATCACATGGACCTTTTTATCATAATTAACATGCACTCAAATCCTTGTATTATGAATTCTCAGTCTTAGCTAGGGCCATGGACTAGTCAATATATGCTAGATCATATGACTTCTATCTAATTCAATTCTCAATAAACCGATTCCTACTAGAACTCTTTCAAAATCTTAACTACCTTAGCCAAGGATTTGAATATCATGAATAACTAGGAGTCATAGGATTCCTTTATATTTTATCCAAGTTAATGAATCCTTTATTAGAGATCACTTATCTCAAAATATCACTAATTATGACCACCATATACCATATACCAGTACTTGGATAGGATCGGTATGTAAGCAGTAACAAACCATAGCCACCAATATGCTAGATAACATCAAGTCTAAGGATATATACGTTAATCATTGTAGGTTAGATTTGTTTACAAAAGCTTGTGAGAGTGTAAATATGAAGTATACCTCATCATTGTAGTTAGATTGTCCAACTAGGTAGAATTCTACCTATGTGATGCTAGAAGTGGCTTTGAAATATTAAAAAGCCTTTAACAAGTTAGAGACATTAATGATAAATATACTATTGAATTTGGAGATGATATTCATGGTGAGAATGATTGGAATAATTCTAGAATTCAAACTAAATTTCTTAAAAGATTTTATGATGTTGCTTACAAATTGTCTGGTTCATTATATACTTTTGCTAACTATTATTTTCCTGAGCTTGTGCGAATTTTGAAAGATTTGGAAACTTGTCAAAATAATAGTGATAACACTTTAGCACATATGGCTAAATTAATTAGAGAAAAATTTGAAAGTATTGGGGATCACTCTATAAGATGAATGTGATGCTTTTTATCATAATGGTATTAGATCCTAGGTACAAAATGAATTATTTTAGAGACAAATACAATATCCAGTATAATGAGAAAGAAATAATGGAATTGGTCAATAGGGTCACAAAGCTATGAATGAATTGATGAAGGAATATAAAAGATCAAATGAGTAATCAAGTGTCAAATCTTAAAATTTATTGCAAACAGGTGATATGGAGTGGATGAAGACATAAATGATTATTTTTTGCAAAATTCAATCTACCAACTTATGGCATCTAAAAGAGAGTTGGATAGGTACTTGGAAGAGCTTCCTGAAAAGTATACCAATGATTTTGACCTACTCACTTGGTGGAAGGTTATTGCAATAAGGTATCTTATTTTATTTAAGGTAGTTAAAGATGTGTTGGTTGTTTAGTCCTCTACTGTGGCCTCTGAATATGCTTTAAGTACTGGAGTAAGAACATTAGACATATTTAGGGGTTCTTTAACTATTATTAGCATTGAGGCAATTGTTTTCTCCTGAGATTGGTTTAAGAATAAAAAAGTAAATTGTCCAAATTGAAGATATAATTGATGAAATTGATTCTTTAGAGTCAGGTAATTTACTAATTTGTTTAAATTTATAATGAGTGTTAGAATTTTCTATTTGTATTTTTTATTTACACAAATTAATAAATGGTCAAAGATCATGAAGTTGGAAAAGCCATGACAGTTGGAAGCAAAGTAGATTGGTGATTTATTTATATGCATTTTAAGGTATGGTATTGTAACTATTGTTATTAACCCTTTAATGCTATTTTAATCTATCATATTGTGCAATAGGATGTTTTATTTTTTACATTTTCATTTAACAATGTATAATAATATTGCATTATTTGTTTTATTTGAAAAGTCACTATGCATGGTTTATGGGTGTAAACTTTATGCTTTCCAAATTGTATTTGCATGATGAAAATTACATTCTTGAGGTGCTCTCCTACAACTTACTCTAATCCCTCTAATGAACTTAAAAAACTTATCTCCATTTGCTTTTAACAACTTTTATTTTATCAGTTTTAATTATTATTGGAATTATTTTGGTTGTACTATGTTATATTAAATAAGACTTATTTTATTTTTTTATGCTCAAAATTAGACTTATTTTATTATGATTAGGAAGATAAGCTAATTATATATCGTTTTGATTTGAATTATTAAAATTCATTTTTATATTATGGTCAAAGATCATGAAGTTGGAAAAGCCATGACAGTTGGAAGCAAAGTAGATTGGTGATTTATTTATATGCATTTTAAGGTATGGTATTGTAGCCATTGTTATTAATCCTTTAATGCTATTTTAATCTATCATATTGTGCAATAGGATATTTTATTTTTCACATTTTCATTTAACAATGTATAATAATATTGCATTATTTGTTTTATTTGAAAAGTTACAATGCATGGTTTATGGGTGTAAACTTTATGCTTTCCAAATTGTATTTGCATGATGAAAATTACATTCTTGAGGTGCTCTCCTACAACTTACTCTAATCCCTCTAATGAACTTAAAAAACTTTTCTCCATTTGTTTTTAACAACTTTTATTTTGTCAGTTTTAATTATTATTGGAATTATTTTGGTTGTACTATGTTGTATTAAATAAGACTTATTTTATTTTTTTATGCTCAAAATTAGACTTATCTTATTATGATTAGGAAGATAAACTAATTATATATCATTTTGATTTGAATTATTAAAATTCATTTTTATATTATGCATTATTTGGTTAATTATGGAATTTTGTATGTATTAAATTTTGAATATTCAAATTATTTTTACTTGCATGAAATAGAATCAAAAATTATCCATAATCGAATTGTATTGGACTAAAAATTTAGTATAATATAATTCAGATAATTATTATTTAAGTTCTTTTTCTAGATATATAAAATATAAAATAACTGAGATTTTGTCTAATCCTATATATTTTCAAATAATCAAATTGGACCGGACCGTGAATAGCCATACTAAGCATCATATTTAAGTAACTCTGGAATTTATGCTTAGTGTCTTCCTCTAAACAATGATCTTCTCACATTAGAAATCTATGTGACATTCTTTCTTGCATCCCATCTTACATTAAACCCTCTCGTGAGGCAAAAATGAATCCCAACAAAACCCTATCCTTTCAATTTGGAAAAACATTGAGTGACTCACTACCGAACACAAGGTATAGTCTCTAAACCTAAACTTGCATGTCATACACTAAACTCTACTTAACTGTGGAGTGAACTATGAGAGCTTTAATTGTCATTAAAATGAGATATGTAGGCATTTTTGGAGTTTCATTTTGAAAATCAAACCCACATTTATCGCACACATTGATTCCCCTACATTAGCATCACATGCATTCATGAGCATCATCCTACACATTTGTCTTGCATCATTTGCATTTCAACTTGCAATAATTATGCACAAAAAATAAAAATTCTTATGTATACATGCAATGAGTACATCTTATAATGGTAATCAAAGGGTTAATATAAGATGAGGTCATCATCATGAAACTATTTTAAAACCAAACCATTTTTAAAAGAGCCAAACTTAAGTTATTTAGCATTGATAACACAATCATCAAACTGGATTTGGTTATTCATGGATCAATGCCTTATTCATAAGTTAAACTACTAATTTTATAAAATTATTACATTGAAGTAAGTTTAGATTTTTGGTTAGTTTTCCTTTAATAAACTAAGACGGCGATGCCAAAAATGTTTTTCATTCAATGATTTTAAAGTTTTCAATATGGTATGAAAAATTATCCATTATGGTAAAAAATTTGGAGCTTTGATTGGGTTATTTATACCAACATATGTGTATTGGACACCTATCACTCTGATCACCACGCTAGCAAATTTTGATCGAAAAATGATTTATGAACCAAATTGCATACTTTATCAAACTTTAGTACCCTAATTGCATCAAATTAAAGTTTAATACCAAAATTGAAAAGTATTCCAAAGTTCAATATCCATTGGTGCAATTTACCCGACTTTGATTCATAGTAAATAGAAAACCCTTTTTATTGTTAGTGGATTTATGAACCTCAAACGAGTGATAAAGATCGAAACTTTTTAATAATACACTTTTAAAAAATCATAATGTTCCCAAATGGAATGAAACGTTCATTCAAATGATACTTTGATTCACTGTAAATCTAGAATCCTTTTCCACGGTTGGTTGATTTAGGGATTTTGAACAATGGGTCATCAATCAATAACTCAAATGGTCATTCTATTTTCAAGCCATCTTGTTTTGTTAAAACCATGCATCGAGCCTCGAGGCTTCACCTACTATGTGAGAGTAAGACCAGGCATCCAAGAAGGGGGTGAATTAGACCTTTTAGCTCTTTTTTAGTTAGGTACTGATACAGTCAGCTTCAATTAGATGTCTGAGCTAGTCTATTAATCAATTTCTTTATTAGGTAACTTAAATTACCATTCATATATGACTTCACGTAACGATTGAAGCAAATTGCACAAGTATCTTGATGTGCTTGTCAGCAGCCTGAAGATAATTACAGCAGTAAGCCAGTGTTTGCTGTCAATTCACTGGACATATTGATTAGGTGCCTAATGAAGATGTGTATTTGAAAATATTTTACCAATTGATGAGATTACGGGAGAATGATAATAATGATAAAAGTTCACAAAAACTATGCAAAAATTAACTTTATCACTTTTATGTCAGGAATTAGGGACCTAATGCTATGCATGCAAGAGAAAAGAAGCAACACAAGGATTTATACTGAGTTAACATACAAGGCCTACATCCAGTCCCCAAAACACATGTTTTGAGAGTTTCACTATGCATGCTCTATTCAATTGGCTAGCGCAAAGCCTTTACAGTCCTAACTGACTAGGGACCTAACCTAGAAGAAATATGCCCTTTCTCCAAGCCCTCAAAATTTTGCTAAGGTATCTAAAAACCTGTCATCCATTTCCATGAATAGATGATCCTCTCATAGACTTTTAATTGGGTGGCTATGACACCCTTAATACAACCACATGCTTTATTAGGTGCCTAGACACCTTTATAGCCAAAAAAATAACAAGGTTTGAAATACAGAAAAATAAAGACTTTATTACAACATATCCTATAATGGATCAATGCAATGAATTCATAAAGAATATGTTGAAATGAAAGAATTTATGATAAAAGCTCAAGTTAAATGATTGAAAATAAATGCTTACTTGAGATGAAACTTTTAATGCATAATAAATTCTTCCAAACTTGATTGAGAAAAGAGAAAAGATGATACCAAGAGAAATAATGGAAAAATTAAATTGTTCTTTAAAGAATCTGAAACTTAAGAACACTTTAATCTCATAAATGGCATCAACCAACCTCTTAAATGTGAAATTTGAATGCTATTTATAGAGGTTGTTTGAAGAAAAATAGATGTTAAAGACAGAATTAAAATAATTTAAAACAAGCTCACAACAACTCTTCCAATAGTTAACTATTAATCATTATGTGACTGATTGACATTTGCTTTTTACTGAAAATCAAGTTTTTCAGCCATGTCAACTTTTTAGCCTTTGGATTACAACCATATATGAAAAATTTTAGTTTGTTCAATTTGTTTTATGCATTTAGTCAAAGAATATTCTTCCTTAACAAGCCAGTGGCTTGATCATTCAAATTAGTGGCTTGATTAGTTTAAGGAATCTATGCATAAAGGTTTTAGATTTTAAAAAATGATTTGTTTCATGCAAGATAATAGAAAAACTGATCCATTTTACATTATAGCTAAACTTGCCTCTTATTAGGTGCCTAATGGATCCAATTAAGTTGCTAACTCTAGTCACTTAGGCAACTAATGATGTCTGTTGATGTTGCAAAATGCCTAACTGTTAGGGACCTATGTACTTGTCTTTGACCTGCATAATCCATGTTAGTGAACTTTAACATATCACTCCATTTTGTGATCATCAAAATCAGAAAGCTAAACCATGAGGCCAACATTCTCCCCCTTTTGTTGATGATAAAACTGCCTTATGTAATCAGGAGGAATCATGATTTAATTTTGAGTTAATGACATATTTATATTTAAATTAAAAAATGAATTAACTTTGAATGACTAGAAAATTTTAGATTTTAATTTAAAAACAGTTAGGCTCCTAAGAGCCTCCCCTTGACTTGATGAACAATGAATGAATAAAAAATAAATAAATGATAAAGCAATAATAGACATAAAAAAAAAGAAAACACATATTCATTCATAATAAGAATTAGTTTTAGAAACACACCAGAGGCTTCCCCTGAGCACTAGCCTTAGGAGCCTAAGCAATAAACCTAAAATCAAGCATAAAAACAAACATATAAAATAAGTATTATGCCTAGGGCTTAGGAGATAAAAACATAAGACACTTATTTTGTTCTCCCTTTTTGGCATCAGCAAAAAGTTGGCAGAGCCTAAGGCATAATAAATAAAGGTTGATTCGACTAAAAAGAGTTGGTTGAAAATCAAGGGTTCACAACATCTGTATGTTGCTCAGTCCTTAATCTTCAGGGTTGGTGACTTGATTTTGGTGGGAGGTGTCTTGGTTGTAGGCTAAGGTGGCTCCTTCATAATCGCTTTTCATTTATACTTTCTCTTCTTTCCTTGTTCAGATCCTGAAGAACATCCCTCAATCCCAGCGATAATCTTAGGTTTGGGTTTTAGATCTTTAAGCCCATTAGCAAGCTTACCACTTAGGTCCCAGACTTGGGACAACGGATCATCAGTGACAGAATGAAGCTTTCTCACTAGAGTTTCTGTACCATAAATCTACCTACCTAGATGCTTCTCAATTGATTCAAGTTTCGGAACAATGGTAGTGGAGTCCTTTTTACCTACTTCACTTAGGGACTACTTTAGCTTCTTGAATTGCTCAATAATAGTGTCCTTTAGGTCCCTAATCTCACATATCACTTCAATAAAGTGTGAGGCCCAGTCAAATCTATCGCGGGATTTCCTTAGAGCACCTCCGAGCTTGCGGCTCAAAGGAAACCAACCACGAAGGTCAAATTGCACATGGCGCCATGGATTGTGGCTGGGTCCTAATTTTTGCATCCACATATGTTCACTGGTGTACATGTATTGTGTTTAGTGTATATAGTTGCCACTTAATCTTTAAGAAAAATGATTTTATATAGTGATTAAGAAACTAGTTTGAGTTGACTACATTGTTAGGAAAATTCTAAATAATTTGCCCAATTTTAGAAAAGGTTGGGTGTGAACCAAAGGGGGTTCGAGGATTCGTGATCTAATAAAAATAATTTTTATATGAAAAATAGTTTTGACCATTTTAAATAATAACTTTTTAGCTTGAAATGAAATGATTTTGGTTAAAATCGTGCTTTTGTGTATGCATGGGATACCACGTGATGCATGAACACTTAAACATGGCAGAATGATGCATGAACATGCTATAATACATATGAAAATCACATAAAGTGGGAAAACAAGAATTGACTAGGGGTCTTTCCTCTAGCTCACTTCAGGTTCTAGGGAAGGCACACTTCCCCATAGAAAATGATAAACTAAATTACAATTGTAAAAATAGGTAAACAATCGGGGGATCTCTTCTCCAGTCTTATGATTTGAGAGGAACACACATTCCCTAATACAGATCCATACAAAAATAATGAAAAATACCAAAAATAAAACTAAGTGCAATATTGAACCAAACATAATAAGCAATAGTAATATAATTAACAAAAGAATAAATAAAATAAAGAAAAAATATGACTTTTGGAGTTGAGCCATGAAACGGTTTGTCAGTGTATCAAACCCCATGCAACTCTCCCTTCTCACGAAGGGTGGGGGTTATTCGGAAACAATGGGGTGGTTTTGGTTGTGCGTTCAGAAGTAAACCAATTTTAATCAAAGAAACTGGTAGCCGAATAGGTCATTAATCATTTCAGATTTGACTAATAAACAATTGATTTGATTGTGAAGTGATCGCCTTAGTTCATTTTAGGGCTTAAATGGATTCAATTTTATGAAAAATAGTATTTTCAATTAAACATGCCTTGGTTTAGATTAAAGGCATAAAATAGTTTGCTTTTATGAAAAGGAGGAATTTTGATAACAATGCCTTAATTCTGATTAAAAGGACATAATTGATTCATAGATTAAATGAAAAACGCAGTATATTGTACTGATTTTACCTTTTGCTTGTGCGGCTTTGGAACTGGCGGGTCGAAAGGTTTGATGAAACCAGAATGAGTCTCAATTGTGTTTGGAGAACACTGGTTGATATATGTCTGACCGGAATGGCAAGGATTGAACTGGTGAACTGATTGGAACATAGTACTTTTTATGAATTTTGAAGGTTTCTGATGTTTTTGATTCGATTTAGTCAGAATTGTGGTATTGTCGAAGTGTTTTGGAGTGTCTAGAGGCTAGAAAATAAGTTTGAATTCCGTAAAAAATTGGAACCTTGGAGGGGGGACAAAACGCATGTGTTTTTTTTACCAAATACATGCGTTTCCTCAAAATGTATGAACGCATAATTTACTAGGCTTGGGTCACTAGGACTAGTTTTTTAGGTTGATTTGGTCCGATTCAATTCTGTTTTTTTAGTTTTCTGTCCATTTGAAGTCCAATTTGAGCACGGCCGTTGGCTTGTATTAACTGGCTGGATTTAATGGTGTAAAAATTATTGTTCACATAAATTCAATAGGTTTCTCCTTAGAGGACTCAGTTTCCTTATATTCTACTACAGTGTTCTTAGAACCGCAAGGAACATCCTCCATTTCCTCCTCAGATTCTTGCTCTAGAACATCTTGTACTGCTTGGGTCCTTAATTTTTGGAACACCTCCAACTGAGAAATATTTGCTCAAAATCAGCATCCTTGGCTTAGTTGTTTAGGTCGATCTTAGCTACATCAATGGTAGGCTTTATCACCTAGATTTCCATAATAAGCTCTTGGATGGAGTCTTTAGGCACTTGACTCGCTTGTCCTTTCTTAGATTCTTAGCTAACAGTAGTAAGCTCAACAGTAGTGATGTTTCTCTTTACTATAGTCTTAACCCTCTTTTTCTTCTCTTCCTTCTTCTTCTCTTTAACCTCATATGGATCAAGTTTACTGAATTTGAGAATTTTAAGAGTCGAATCACCAATATAATTTGTATGCTTTAGTTGAACTCCATTTTTAAGCACAACATCAAACTTTTTGAACAGTAAAGTCAGTTGGCTCCCATATGGCATTCCCTACTGGACTTCAGGTAGCACAACTAATGGATTAGGTAATGAGGTAGGCTAAATTTCACCTTTTTTATCGCATGCCACATGATTATCAAATCCATATTGTTTGCTTACTTAAAGTTGTCTCTTCTAGGATATATGATGTTGACAATAAACTTGTGAAGGAGATGAGGATGTAGAACATAGCTGGTTGAGTTCAGTTTACTGGTGGCATCCCCAGAAATTTCTTCTAGAAATTACTTCCTATCATATCCTTTCACATCTTATTCTTCTATCACAATCACAACACCATTGATAGGCAGAGACCAAACTTCACTGAGTGTTTGGGCAATAATTGTTCTTATTTCATCACCAATGGAGGAAGTGATGGAATGCCCAACTTCTCCTTTTCTGGTAGACATAAAGAACTCTGTCATGGCTTTCACAAAGTATGGATCACTGACCGTAAGAAAGGGAACCCATCCATGAAATTTCAGCCACTCTTTGAAGCGATAAGCTTGAGTCCCAAAAATGTCCCATTTGATTGTATTTGGTGAGATCACTAATCATTTCTCTGATGTTGTTTCTTCATTGCCTAAGGATTGAGATTCATATTTTGGACGTTTTAAGGAGCGAGAAGGTGATTTTTTATTTTGATAGGACTGTTCGACCATTGGTAATGGTTTTTTATTTTTAGTAAAAGAAATTAGGGTTGTAGAAAATGAGAAGTGAAGATGATAGTGATGAGTGTGTGGTTAAATACCCAGCCACAAATTTTTTATTCGGTTACAGAACTAGAGAAGAGAGAGAATGAGTAGATTCTTTTTAACCAATCACACGACCAAAAAATAAATAAAATATTTAAATTTAAATTATAAATAAGACCAAGAAATCCTTACAAGTATAAGGAATGAAAAGAAATCATTCATTTGGATTTCCCAAAGCCATCAAACCTTAAAATGAAAAGACAAATCATAACTTTTGTGTTGATCTCTCTTCTCATGTGCTCATCATTCTAGGAATGTGTGATATACTAATGGTCTACAATTAAATGTAACATCAAATGTTTTTCAAACCAACTGTGACACTTCTAAGAGAAGGACTCAAAAGTGTAACATACTTAGGAACCTAATACTAACACTTAGGTGCCTAATTATAAGCATTAGGAGCCTAATACTCAAGCACAAAAAGGAATGCCAAGAGATTAAGTTAGAGTACTCATACCAAGACTCCTACGTATCTTACAGAATTGATCTTCATTTAAAGGCTTAGTTAGGATATCAGTAAGTTTTTGCTATGATGAAACAAATTCCATTTGAATATCTTCCTTTTAGATATGATCTCTTATGAAATGATGTCGGATATCAATATGTTTTATCCTTGAGTGTTGTATAAGGTTCTTTGATAGGTTGATGGTACTTGTATTGTCACACCTGATAGGAATATTTTTGAGTTTAATGCCATAATCAGCTAGCTGCTGCTTCATCTATAGAATTTGAGCAACACAGCTACCAGATGCCACAAACTCAGTTTCAACTGTGGAAAAGGCTACTAATGATTGCTTCTTGGTAAACCATGAGATGAGGCAAAGACCCGAGAATTGTCATGTTCCTAATGTACTTTTCCTGTCTACCCCGCTACCTGCATAATCAACATCACTATATCCAAATAATTGAAGATTAGTACTTTTAGGATACCACAAACCTAAGTTAGCAGCTCTTACTAAATATCTGAAGATCCTCTTCACAACGACCTAATGTGATTCCTCATGATTAACTTGGAATCTTGCACATAGACATATATTAAATTGTACTGGCTGTAAGATATAGTAGTGACCCAATCATGCCTTTGTATAGTTTGATATTAATATCTTCACTATTTTCATCTTTTTCTAGTTTGCTTGAAGGACTAATTGGGGTCCCAATGCTTTTTAGCTTTTTGTCCATGAAGAACTTCTTAAGCAGCTCCCTAGTATACTTTATTTGATAAATGAATATCCCATCAGGTGACTGCTTAATTTGGAGACCCAAAAAGAAGGTTAGATCTCCCATTAGGTTCATTTCAAACTCCCCTATCCTTAGAAAATTACTCACATAAAGAGGGATTAGTAGCATTAAATACTATATCATCCATATATATTTGTACAATGAGCATGCCATATTTGTGATTTTTTATAAACAAGGTTGTGTCAACTTTTCCTCTTAAAAATCCTTTTTCTAGAAAAAATTTACTTAATCACTCATACTAAGCTCTAGGGGCATATTTTAAACCATAAAGAGCTTTAGAAAGTTTGAAAACATGGTCATGCTCCTGAGGATTTTCAAAACTAGGTGGTTGTTCAATATACACCTATTCATTTAGAAAACCATTTAGAAAAGCACTTTTCAAATCAATTTGATAGAGGTTAAAAATTTTGAAACATGCAACAACAAACAATAGCCTAATGGCTTTAAGCCTAGCAATAGGAGCAAAGGTTTCATCAAAATCTATACCTTCCTATTGATTATATCCTTGGATGACTAACCTAGCCTTATTTCTTAACAATGTGCCATGCTTATCTAATTTTTTTCTGAACACCCATCTTGTCCCAATGAATAACTAGTGTTCTGACCTCAATACTAACTTCCATACTTGGCTTTTTTCAACTGAGTCAACTCTTATTGCATAGCCAAGATCCAATTTTCATCTAATAGTGCTTCATCACATGTCTTAGTCTCTATTTGTGAGGTAAAGGTTGTGTCACCATAAATTTGCTTGAAAGTTAACCTAGTGAGGCTTCTTTCTAATGGATTGCCTAAGATATATTCTTTTCGATGATCTCTATGGAAGTTCCAGGCTTTGGGAAGTTTAGGCTCTTGATTAGGCAACTAATGTTCTGGATTAGGTAGCTGATCACTTTCATCAGGTGACTGGTCACCTTCCTTTTATTCATCATGTTGACCAGAAGCTTCCATTTCCTTTTTTGGTTTACTTAGGTTGCTAACCACTTCATCTAGCTTTTCTACTACCTTTTCACCTGCATCATCTTTTGAAACTTTGTTGCACAAATTGTTACATTCATAAAAAATAACATGTATGGATTCTTCCACTGTTAATGTTCTTTTATTGAAAACTCTATATGCTTTACTAGATGTGGAATATCTAAGAAAGATGCCTTCATCAGATTTTGAACCAAATTTTGTCAAATAATCTTTCTTGTTGTTTAAGATAAAACGTTTACAACCAAATGCAGGAAAGTAAGTGAGTTTGGGCTTTTTTCCCTTCCACAATTCATATGGAGTTTTATCCATTAGGGGCCTAATCAGGACCCTATTTAGTATGTAGCAAGCTGTGTTAGTTGCCTTCGCCCCAGAAGTACTTAGAAAGTGATTGTTCATTGAGCATTGTTATTACCATCTCCTCTAAGCTCCTATTCTTCCTTTCCACAACTCCATTTTGCTGAGGTGTTCTGGGGTAGAAAAATTGTGTGTGATCCTATAGTGCTTGTAGTATGAGTCAAACATTCCATTCTCAAATTCTCCACCATGGTCACTCTTGATAGTGGTGATTGCATAGCCCTTCTCATTCTATACTTTCTTACAAAAATGATCAAAAGATGAGTAGGTTTCATTTTTAATAGAAAGAAATAATACACATGTGTACCTAGAGTAGTCATCCATAATCACAAATGCATATTTGTTTCCATTTAGACTACTAGGTGTTATAGGCCCAAATAAGTCACAATGTAAGAGTTCAAGTGGCCTAGTGGTGGAAACCACATACTATGCCTTAAAAGAATATTTGATTTGTTTACCTTTTTAGCAAGTTGCATATGCATGGTCCTTTTTCAAATTTTGTTTGAGGTAAACCACTAACCAAACCTTTGCTAACCAACTTAGCAATCTGTTGCATATTAATATGCCCCAAACATTTGTGCCATAACCTAACTATTACCCTCAATGGAAATCAAGCATTCATCTTTAACATTCCAATGATTTAAATTAAGAACATACACATTAAGATCAATGAATATGGTGTTACCATCGATGGTTGACTGAACCTCGACGTAGGTGGCCTCAAAGATGACCCGCCTTTTCTTATCACATAGCTGGCTAATGTTGAATTGGTTTTATTTTAGTCCCCTGACTAGTGAAACATCAATCATAGGAGGCTTGAACTTGATTGTTCCTTTTCCAATTATTTCAGCTATGCTCTTATCTCCATATTTCACAAATTCTTGGCCTATTTTGTCTAACTTTGAGAACTTGGTTTCTACTCCTGTCATATGCTTTGAACAACTATTGTCAATAGGCCAGTCCTCTAATTTGTTCTTGCTGCTTAAGCACTCCTACAGTGAATTAGCTTAATTTAGGTCCCCAATCTATGTTGGGTCCTAATAAGTTAGCAGGATTAGTTCCGATAGGAACCCATATATAAATCCACTTTAGTGCTCTTTTGAATCTTGATTTTGAATTATGAATAAGTCACCAATTAGCAACTGAGTGGTTAAGGTCATGTGAAGATGATGCAACATCAAATGAAACATTTTTATGAACAATTGTGGGTGAACTGATTTCATCAATAACAAATTTTTTATTTTAAAAAATAGGAGAGAATTCATCTTTTTCATTTTTCAATTTTGTCATTAGGCTATTATCAAACCTAAGCATCGTATGTAATTTCATGTTCTCATCAATTAGCTGATCATTTGATTTAACTAGGCTACTATTTAGGAACAATGATCCTGAGAGGTCGTCATTTAGCTTCCTAATGCTTCCCATCAAAAATTCATTTTTCATTCATTCATTATGAAGATCAGGATTGAATTCTTAACATAATGATAACTCAAACGAAATTTTAGTAAATTTTTTTAAGTGATTTATGAGCCTTCTTTAGGCACCTGTACTCACTAAAAACATTTTCAAAATCATTTTCAACATTTGAGTTAGAAAGATGTTGTTAGCAGTGTAAGCCCTAGAGCTTACACTCAGTATGTGAATGTAAACAAAAACTTAAATGGCTTTAGTATATATGTTCTTTAAGTGGATACATTCCTAATATCGAACGTATATATGTCCCTTAAGTATTATGTAAGGAATCTATTCTCAAAAAGTTTGAGAATATGAATGATAGATTGCCCTTTTAACAAATGCTTTAAAGGTTGTTCATGGTCATAAGATTATTGGTAGGGACACCATTAATCCAGAAGACCATCACCTCTGTTGTCATCCATGATAAGTATGAAATACTTATTAGTATGAAATACTTATTAGTATGGTGGTAGTGAGTCTCATGCTACAGACATGTGATGTCATGACAACACGTGAGCAATCATGAGATGAGTAAGCTGAACAGTGACGTTAGACGATGGATACATGGGTCGTTACCTATTAGTCAATATCACATCATCTAGATCATGATTGTGCATATAATCCTTATACTTGAGGTGACATGTTATCTGATATATTGGTGGCTATGGTTTGTTACTGCTTACATACCAATGTTAGTCATGTATTGGTATATGGCATGTGGTGGCCATAATCAGTAGTATGTTGGGATAAGTGTTTAACCAAGAAAGAATTCATTAACTTGGGTAACTAAGGAAGGACTCCTATGACTTTTGGTTGTTCTTGATGAGCAAATCTCTGGCCATAGTGGAAAGGTTCACTAGAAAGAGTTTTTAGCAGGAACCAGTTTATCGAGAACTAATATCGCATAAAGGTCATATGATCTAACATAAAGGGTTTGACTTATTCCATGTCCCCAGCTGAGATCAGGAATCCGTAATGAAGGGATTCGAGTGTATAGCAATCATGATCGAGAGGTCCATGTTTATGTCAAAGATATGATCACTGACATTCATTTCTAATTGGTTAGTCATGATATGTTATGCTAGACGTCACTCATGACTTATGGGACTAA
>CAOJBK011627941.1:0-13888 GCA_948294925.1 Codiaeum variegatum
AATGTAGAAGATTTAATGCTTATCTTGAATTTTCATATTTTAAAGTACTTCTTCTCAAAACATCAATGCATGAACCAACCTTCATTAATGAAAAATGAAGCATATTTATAGAGATAAAAGATAAAGGTGATGTTTGAGGGGGAAATTAAAAATTCAAAAGTTAGAAAGACTAAAAATTACTTTATCTCACAATAGCTCTTTCTCTTAGAAAATAATGTCTATCTACTTTTGATATGATGTCAGAAAAACTGGTGTCTGAACCTGTCTGAAAGGCAAACTTGTCAGATGAACAATGGAAAAATGGATATAAACCTTAAATGCTTCCAAAAATCTGACCGTTAGATCCATACTTAGAAGAGTATTATAAAAATTTATTTTATGCTTCTTAGATGCAGAATCACGGGTTCTTTTTACTTCTAAAAGTTCATTTTTTGTCCAAAACTAATTTTATGAAAATGCGAAGATCACATGAAAAATAATATGCGAGATTAAGAGTGATCCATTTGATAATAAAACTAAATAAAATTCCTAAGATCTAAACTACCTAGAATTGAGTACATCTAAACTTTAAAGCCTTCTAGTAGTTTTAGATGCACTGGCTTCTTGACAACTTTAGGTGGCACCGCATCTAATGAACACCTGCAACAAAACTAAACACACTGTATATTTAAAGTATAGTAGTTTTGTTATCATCAAAATAAGATTGATAAACCAGTAAGCTAACAAATATGTGGAATATTAAAGGGTCTAAGCTTTTTCTAGATGTTGAATTAGAATTTCATGATCTATTTAATGAATATAATGAAAAGTATAACCTTCATTGCCCATTTTAGTTAGATTCCTCTTCTTAATCTTCTTAATCATCCCAAACTACATCTATTGATTCTCTATCTCTATCTAGTAAGTCCTTTCTTAAAGAAAAGTTTAAAGCACATAATTTAGAAATGAGTGGGACTAAAAAGAATAAGCTTCATACTTACCTTGATGAAGCAATATTGGTTTTGGATGATAATGATCTTGTCATCGTTAAGTGGTGGAATCTCAACAATGATAGGTTTCATATGGTATCAAAACTTGCTAGAGATGCCCTTACTATTTCTATAAGCACATTGCTTCTAAAGGTGCTTCAGCATATAAGGCAGGGTTCTTGATCCATTTAGAAGTTCATTTACACACAAGATACTGAAAGCTTTGATATTAAGATTGGATTAGGACTTCTTTTAAACTAATTTCCATTGAAGAGTTGATTGATAAGCTAGATCAAATGGACTTAGATTTATATGATGATTAATTGTTGATTTATATTTTTTAGATCTGTTTAAATTAATACATTACTAATTACTTCTTAATTTTTTAGAGTTACCAACTGCTAGCCTTGGTCATTCTATGACATCCTAACTTGACTCAGTGGTTACCTTATAGAATCTACTCTGATTGATTTATGGATTATACTTAAATGATTTATAGAAGCTTTTCTTGACTTCAGTAATGATTGCTAACTGCAACTTACTTTTGTTTTGGATAAAGACTAATTATCTTTGTAGACTTTAGCATCACTTGCAATAAATTTTTTATCTCTAATTAGACTCCATATTTATTTGAATTTATTTTACCGTTGGTATATCATTACTTACTAATGTTGTTAGAATTGAATGTTAAGTTCTCTTTTTGGTAATGACATTACTATAGCAACTTTCTTGCTACTTATTTGGTAGGTTGACCTATGTTTGCTTCTGCAATGAGGTGAAATAGATTAATTTAAATTATTGGGACATATAAGCTTTTGTTATATTGAACAATTTCTATTCGGTAAGTTTTTTGTGTCTGGACAATAATGATGCTTCTACTATTTTAGATGTGTCTAAGTGTTAAGTTATATTGGCAAAGCATTTCTGTTAAATGGTTTGCAGTTTGGTGGATCTTGTAGGAGCCAAAA
The DNA here is from genome assembly GCA_948294925.1 of Codiaeum variegatum. Lineage (NCBI taxonomy): Eukaryota > Viridiplantae > Streptophyta > Magnoliopsida > Malpighiales > Euphorbiaceae > Codiaeum > Codiaeum variegatum. The sequence goes on from CAOJBK011627941.1 coordinate 1,937, forward strand.
TTTTATTATATTCTTTTCTATAAATTGAAAGTTATTCCTAAGCCATTGTTCTTATTTTACTATTCTAATTTCATGAACTTTGAGGTTTTCTTTCTTTTTATAGGCAATAATGATGCTTCCACCATTTTAAATATTGAATTAAATAAATGTATGTTGTATTCACGGCATATTTATGTTAAATAGTTTGTAGTTTAACAAATCTTACAAGAGCTGTCAATTTGATTGTATTCTTTTCTATAAATTGAGAACTATTCATGAGCACACAATTCTAATTTTATTATTATTTTTTTAGTAATGTTTTGGGAGGAAACTAACTTATTATTTTGTTTACAGGTTTTATCTAATTTTAATTTCAATATAGTACAAATATACTGCACACAAATAAAAACCCTTTTCATTTTTTACTATTTTTGTATTGGATTTTACAATATAAAGTACTTTTTTTAAAATTTTATGTTATAAGTATTGAAGTTAAATTGGCAATTTGTAAAATTTATAGTTCCAATCTGTAAATAAGTAGTTTCCTTCTTTCTCACGCTTCTTCTCCCTTTCCGGCCATGGCTGATCATGGCCATCTGTAGCTGCCTAACGCTTCTATCATGGATCCTTTAATGGATGAAATCTTTGCCGAACCTTTTTCTACGTTAGCATGTCCAGCGATAACCTATGCACAGGTGGTGAAACCTGTAACAAGGACCATATGGCATTGGGGTTTTGACAAGTCCCACTTATAGAGACCTCCTTATGAGTCCGTTGGATGCAAGTGTGAAAGTGTGAGTCGCCACTCAATCTTTAGAAAAAACTAATTTTCTAGGTAATCATGAAACCTCTTAACTCCAATTTTAATGAAAATTTGATATTTATCCAATTTTTATTGAAAAAGTTGACCACAAACCATATTTGGATTAGGGTATTTGTGATTGATGAAAATGTTCAGAAAATAGATTTTTCCAGTTTCTAAATTATTTTGGCTCAAAACTATTTGTATGGGTTCAGTTTTTAAGAAAGTGATTTTATTGTATGCATGACATACTTCCATGATGCATGAATAATTATATCATACTATTATGATGCATGGCATTTATAATAGCATGAATGACAATAGTGAATGAAAAGCGATAAAAAGAAGGAAAATAAATAGGGTCCTTCCTCTAACCCCAAAGGGTTCTAGGGAAGGCACACATCCCAACAATGAATTAAAGGCAAAATAATAAAACAAAATAAACACATCAAAAATAGCAACAACACAGAGGATCATTTCTCCAGTCTAAAAGGATATGGGAAAGGCACACATTCCTCAAAAGATTAAAAAATACCAGAAAATAATATAATAACAAAATACAACCAAAAATGATGCAACATAGAAAATAAACTGAAATAATAAAATAAAAAAATAAAAAGGAAAAAGAAAAAAGAAAAATTTTTGGAGTTGAACTCAATGTTGCTCTCCCTTCTCGCGAAAGATGGGGTTGTTAAGAAAAATAATGGGTTGGTTAGTTGTGTGTTCAAAAGCTAATTCATTTTATTTTAAAAGAATTAACTAAGGAGACTATTAATCAATTTCAGATTTTTTTTATTAATAAAAATTGTATTTTGAATATGTGAATTTTGCCTAAATCATATTTAAGGGATTTTAATTAATCATTCCAAATTTTGATTAAAAAAAATGGATTTTGATAACGTAAAATTGCCTGGTCATTTTTAAGGGCTTTTATTCAGAACTAAACAAAATACTCTACTGTTATTTAGATATATTACCTTTGGCTTGCAGGTTTTGGAACCGGAGGATTGGATGGTTTGACGAACCGAGATCATGTCTCTGTTATGTTTAGAGAAGACTGTCACAAAATAGACTAGAGTAAGACTTATGTATTATGGATTGATTATCTGATCGAATTGCAGATAAAGTTTGTGTTTCAGTTTGAATTTTGGTATTTTTGATTATTTTTAATAGTGTTTTAGGTGTATAAATAGTTCTGAAAATTAAATTGGCAGAAGTTTAGTGTTTGAAAACATGTCTGAAAAATTACCTTGAAGTCGAATTTATAGAAAAAAACTGAGTCGGATAGTGGGCCCATTGTGTCAGAATGCTAATGCACGCGTTTGGAGGTTACGTATATGTTTGGGGCCTTACTCGTATGTTTAGGGCCTTACTCCTGCATTCGAACAAAAATGTGCATGCCAGAGCCAAAAGTGTGTGTATACCAGAGCAAAGATTTGTGCACTATAGCAAAAGTGTCTGCGTTAGAGCTAAAAGTGTATGCGCTAGAGCCAAAGGTGTGCATTCCAGGCGAATGGTGTGTAAGCCTGGTTGGTTTGGTCAAGTTCGGTTTGGGTCGACTTGATTTGGGTCGGTTTGTTTTAGTTCAATTTAGTTTGACTAAGTTTTGGTATTTTCACAATTTCGAGCCCATTTTGAGTCCGATATAAGCACAGTTTAAACATGTGTACTCGTATTGACGAGCCGGATTTAATGGTACAAAAATATGGATTTTTCCTTGAAAATATGTTTGATCATGAAAAAATGTCCATGTAATCTTTACAATTTAAAATTTTTATCCGAGGGGCTACCCTTGATGCAGCAAGGGGCGTTGCCCCCTTGACCCCCATTTTGTTTTCAAACCTTTAAGTCTAGTTGAAAGTCAGGAGGCAACTGGAAATTTTAGAGGTTCAAAATTGAGAGTTCACAGATGCCCCCTAATATGAATTATCTTCGGGCAAAAGATGATTTTGATGATAGAGAACCCACAGGCGTTATGTTGGATTCTGGGCTTGTGTTGATGCTATGACAATTTCTGGGCTTGTGGCAGTGCCATGTTAGATCATGCCATGTTAGCTTTTGGGCTTAATAACATATCAAGTTTTGGGCTTATTGCCATATTAGATTCTAGGCTTATTCCATATTGGCTTCTAAGCTTACAGTGTGCTAAGTGAGCCCAAGTTTAGGGACTCCATGTTTGCAATTGTCATACTGATCAACTTATGGGCTTGTTGAATGTTGAAGTTTTGTAGTGTGAGGCTTTAACCTCTTTAAATTCAAAGTTTTGATAGGTAGTTATCATACCTTTGCATTGGGGGTAAAGCCTCCTTCGAGAGGATGCCCCCAGATATGTATAGATGGTGCCAGTAATTGAAGGGAGATGCATGAGATGCATGTTGAGTATGTCCCACTATGGGTCTTTATTTTGTAAGATCTTTGCAAAACTTTGACATGAAATTTCAACTTGTGTTGCATTTTGCTTATGAAAATTTATGTTTTGCGAAATAAAGTATTTTGTGAGTTGCCCCCACAAATAGAGCCTCACTTCAGCTACATGATGTATGGGTAATGTAAGAACCTAAATAAGGTTGATGGAATCAACCTCGGGCAATATAGGATTTGGCGCTTCACATTGTGAAGACTGAGTGGTACTTTTGAGTACTTATGACTCGATGGAACATGTGTTTAGGCTCATTAGTGATTTTGATGTATTTGTTATTTTAGAGCATGAGGCTATGAATGTTTTATCAGTTGGTTACTTCTGTAAGATGGCTTTTCGTGTTTGAGTGACACAAAAGGTGATGTGATGAACCTATCTCCCATGGCTATGATGCCTTTTAAATATAAGGGTTTAGCAAATGATTTGTATTTGGGAAATAGGTAACGATGTATGTTTTTACTTGTTTATTCAAATGCTTAGGGAGAGGCATGAATGGATTGGTTAATACTCCATATGGGTAAAGAAAAGTTTATGATTGAGTTGGTTTACTTAGCTTTGATAGAGGTTATTGCTGCCTTGGGTATTTGTGATCAAATCTACATTAGCTAACTCCACTTAAGGGAAACAAGCACTAGTTAACTCCTTTAGTTTAGTTGTATCCCTTTCCCACTTGAGAGATGTTCTGAGAAATCTACTAGGGAAATGTTATTACTTAAGAGATCCACTGGGGATGAGTTTAGTTCCCTTTGGGAATTTTTATGTCTAAGACATGTTTAAAGGATGAAAGGTGAGTTACTTGTCAGTTTTATATTGGGAGGTCCATTGGGTATGTCCCTTTTTAAAGGGGATGAGTGATGTGTTTGGTTTTTCCTTGTTCCCCCTTTTTTTGTTCCAAAAGGTGGATAAGAGTTCAATAAGATGCATTATTTTTATTAAAAGCTCTTATTTTTTCCCGCCCTTTTGGGTTTTCAACTTAGCGAGCTGCCTTGATTATTGCCTAGATTGCCTCTTTGATTTTCAATCTAGTAAGTTGTACCCTAGTTTTTATCTAAACCACCCACTTGGGTTTTCATCTTAGCATGTTTCATTCTTTTTTTCTATTTTCTCTTTGTTATTCATTTACTTTTTCATGCTTGTTAAAGAGCCCGAATGAGATGAAATGTGAAAGACATTGAGCTTTATTATATACCTTGGACCGTACCCAATGAGGGTTGCCTACGTATCTCCGTACAATGATTTTAAAAGTTTGAATACAACTTATGATTTTGGAGAATCAGTTCCACGTACTTCTTGTTATAGTAATGATGATGGTGATGCAAACACAATGCTCAAATATAGTATCACTTGAGTTGATCTAAATAGGTTGGATGATTGAACTTGTTGTTGTTGATGCCTATTAGGATGACATCTCTGCCATTAATGATCTTCTTGATGATGAATGAACCATTTGAGGTAAGTCTAAATTTTCCTCTATGATCCAATATGAGTTATCAGATTTCTTTTGAGGACCAGGTCACTTTCGTGTAGGTTTCTGAATCTGACCCTGGCAAGCTTCAGTTAGTAGTTCTAAGCTTGGTAAAGGCTTTTCATTTGATGAGATTGAGTTTGTAGGCCGATTTCCAGTCGACTGATTTGACCTTCTTGGAGGTCTTGGGTAGATTAAACTTCCAATGTGGAGGACTTCTTCTATTTTAGTGAGTAGGGTGTTACTTTGGTGGCTGATTTTAATGAAGTTTTGTACCTAATTAGGGCATTTGGTAAGAAGAGATACCGACTTTGGTGAATTTTTTTTAGAGCCTTGTTTGTGGTTTGTAAGGAGAAGACTTATAGTGTTGGATTCTTTCCTTTTGTGGAAAAGCAGCAACTTCTTTTACAAGTGGGAACCATTGTCTGTGATAATTTTGAGTGATACTGACAATGGCCAAATATACATAATTTTTACTCTATTTCTTGTCCATTATCCAAGTCCAATTGCATTTAATTTGCTTATTTTAGTGTGGTTTCAACTTCTCTAGGTTTAAATGTCAACCCGTAGCTAAATGATGCAAAAAATTTGGATTTAGAGCACGAATAGGGCAAAAAGGAGCAAGAAAACTCAAAGGAAGCAGTCGCTGGCTGTGTTCACAGGCATGACCAATGCCCATGAGCAAGAAGGAAGCTACTAAACCAAGTATATAAAGGCCAAAAACCAAATAGCAAGAGGCAGACAGCTCACGGGTCCTGGTCATGGCCGTGAGCAATGGCCGTGACCACCCTTGAGCTTACTATTTCTCAAGGTTTTCCTAGGGCATTTCTCAGGGGTCATGGTCATTACCGTGAGCAGGAGTCGTGACCATACAATTTCCAGTAGTATAAAAGCTAGAATGCTGCAGAGAAAAAAGGGACTTTGATAGTTTTTAAAGTTCTTTCTTCCTAACCCTAATAGAGCTAAGTTCATGAGAAAAACACATCAAGGAGCAAGATTTAAGAGAGATTTTCACTTTAAGATCAAGTTTCAACCAAGAATTAACAAAGGGTATTTAGGGTTTGGGTATATATGCTAAGAATCCATATGGTTTTCTTAGTTCCTTTCTCTTTCTCTTTTATTTTTTGTTGTAATCTTGTTATTATGAACTAAATACCTCTTATCTACCTAGATTAGACAAGTATTTGACATTTGCATGGATTAATTAACTTTTATACTCAATGAATAATTAGGTTTCTATTTAAGTAATGATTTTGATTTACAATTTTTTCACTTTTCATCTTTAATGCATGCTGGTTGATGATTATTATTGCCTAATCTTTATTAGAGATAGAAAGTTAGGTTTTGAAAACTCAATATCATTTGGGTTTGCTATGCTTACTATATATAGGGGTATAGACTCCAAGGGTTTATTTTTATTTCACATGATTCTTAATGTTTTTCCTATTTGATTGGTTATGGGAAGAGATTCCCTTCCTTTACTTTAGAATTAGAGGTTTGATTGCTTGAGAAAGGTTTAAACCTAGTTTATATGTCAAAAAATCACTTGATGTATGCCTTGAATTCTCTTTGAGTTATTGATTGTCTATGCAATTAGTCAAATACGCGTCGAAGTCTATGTAGACACTTCCATTCTTGAATTTTATCCTTGCATTTGTTTTTCATATTAAATTGTCAATTATATTAGTTTAGTTTAAGTTTTTAGTCATTAATCAAAGCAAATTATTTGTGAGCTAGACAATAGCATAGAAGAGTGAGTTAGTACTTGATTGATTGAACTCGTATAATCCCTTAGGAGAACGATACTAGGACTCACCAGTTATATTACTTGGTATAACCCCATGCACTTGCGAGTGTCTAACAGTGAGCGCGCATATTAAGTCTTTAGCGCCGTTGCTAGGGATTGTGTTTGCGGTTTAATATAATCAACATTAGCAATAAATCCAAAACTATTGATTTAGCCTTTTATTTTCTTATTTATTTAATTTTTGGTTATTCTTTGTGTTGTATCTCAGGTACTATGCATGACCAAAGCTAACTCATCTAGTATACTTCCCTATAATCCTGAGTTAGAAAGAACTCTAAGAAGAGGGATGCAAGAAAGTGAGTTAGCTTTGGCCGGTGACAATCCACCTCCGGTCAATGTCGAAGACATTGAAGAGGAAGAGGAGGTTGATATTGCAACATAAATGTACCCGAGGGTAACACAGAGGGTAACAATGGTAGGAATAATAGGAATGATGGCGTCAATAGAAATAGGAACGCCATTGGAGAAAGAGTTAGGAACTGTAATGGATTTGATGATGGGAATGGCCAAAGAGTTAGAGCTCTCATCCGAAAAATAATGCAAGACTTTATAAGGGTGGACCTTACTGATGTCGGAGGTCTTATTCGGAGGCTAGGGGTTGAGGAAAATAATTTTGAGATCAAACTAGCCATTATCCAGATGATTCAAAATTCTTACCTGTATGGTGGTCTCGCCCATGAGAATCCTCACACACACCTTGCTAAGTTTGTAGAGATTTGTGATACTTTTAAAATGAATGGTGTGACTGAAGATGTAAATAAGTTAAGGTTATTCCCTTTCTCCCTTAGGTATAACCCAAAGCAATGGCTCAAGTCTTTTCCTTCAGGCCACTTCATATTATAAGGACAATTGGCGGAGGCATTCATGGAAAAGTACTTCCCTCCCACTAAGATTGCCAAATTGAGAAACAACATATATTCTTTCACTCAACCAAAAGGGGAGTCCTTATATAAGGAATGGGAAAGATTCAAGGACTTATTTTTAAAATGCTCGTACCATGGTTTCTCCTTATGGGTACAAATGGAGAGTTTCACTAACAGTTTGACCTATCATAATAGACAAAACCTAATTTCAGTCAAAGTTGGATCTTTAATGCATAAGACACCATAAGAGTTGAGAGATTTAGTCGAAGAGATATCTTTGTCATATTACCAATGGTTACCATCACAAAGGGACCTTCCGAGACTAAGGGCATCTAGTGTTCACAATGTTGATACCATGACATCTCTATCAGCGTAAGTGAAAGCTTTGACTAAGAGATTTGATGCATTTACTGTGAGTTCCTCTAGGGCTCAAGCTTCATTCTATAGAGGTTGTGGTGGTGGCCACCAAGTACAAGAGTGTAATATGATGGGTCCAAGTAGGTCTCAAGAGCAACTCAATCTAATAGGGAGTTTTCAAAGGAACAATCAAAACAACCCCTACTCAAATACTTTTAATCAAGGTTGGAGAGATCATCTGAACTTTTTTTAGAGGAACAATAATGAATAAAGAGTTCTTTCACCGAGTTTCAAATCGAGGCCCCATGTGCAACAATAACCTCCCTCCCCCCTGTATGAAGAGCTCTCTAGAAGAAACCATGGAGAAATTTGTTCAATTGATGAACATAAGGTTTCAAGAGTAAGATGTAATTAATAGAAGTACTCAAGCCTCACTCTAAAATCTTAAGATCCAAGTGGGTCAAATTAAAAAAAATGCTTAGTGTGAGGCAACCGGGTACTTTGCCTAGAAATACGAAGGCAAACCCTAAGGCAAAACTTAAGGCCATCACACTTAGAAGTAAGAAAAGCTTGAAAGAAATTGAGAAGCCAAGTGTGATGATTCAAGTAGAGGAGGGTTTGAGAAGGAAAATGAGGAAAAGGGTAATGTAAGTGGAAAGTTGGATGAACAAGAGAAAGCTCAAGAGAAATAGGTCAAAAGGCTTAAATCTTTGGTTCCATAATATAAGCCTCGAGTGCCTTATCCAGCGAGGCTTAGGAAAAGTGCAGCAGACCCTGACTATGGTAAATTTCTATCTCTCTTTAAGTAATTGTATATTAATATCCCTTTGGTGGAAGGTCTTTTACAGATGCCAAAGTATGAAGGAGTTGCTTGTAAAGAAGGGCAAGCTAAAGAAGGTGTCTGTCGTGTAACTCTCGATGGAAAGCTCTACCAGCCTCTGTAAGTTATCAAAAAAGCTAAAAGCTCCAGGGAATTTCCCAATCCCTTGCACTCTTGGTAATTTTCATATTAAAAAGGCTTTAACCAATCTTAGGGCAAGTATGAGAGTAATGCCTTGCCAAGTCTTTAAGATTTTGGGATTAGGTGAACCCAAACCAACACATCTAAGCATCTAATTAGTAGATAAGTCCATAATTTACCCTAAGGGTATTGTAGAGGATGTGTTGGTCAAGATCGGCTATTTCATTTTCCATTTTGATTTTCTTGTTGTCAAGATGGAAGAAAATGTCGACAACTCACTCATCTTGGGTGGGCCATTTTTTGCCACCGCTCGTGCCATCATTGATGTGCATGAGGGAAAAATAACCCTAAAAGTGGGTGATGAGTTCAACTCCCTAGTATCAATGCACACACATAACCCCTTGAGAAAGTTAATTTTGTGCTTCATTGGTTGAAAATGAAAGCTCAAAGAAGAGTTTAAAGTTAGTTAACAATGTTATTATTGAGTGTGTGCCAAAATAGGGAAAATAATTACCAATGAGAAAGGAAGAAATCCCAAGGATGCAATCTAAGGCCCCCAAGAAAGTTAGCACTAAAAAGGGGGTAAAGAAGCATAAGGTAAAAAATGAGGTGAAGCTTAAAAATGGTGCAAAGGTATGGCTTCCTAAGATCGTTCTTGAATCATGTTTGAAATTTTTAAACTCAAAGCTCTATGGCACAATTGAATTAGCAAGTACTGGTTTTGGAAAATATGGGTGCCATGGAGGTTTTGAGGATGCACAAGAGGAGGGGTGAAAACCTTACCAAACATCCAGCTAAGATAATGTTAAAAAGGCGCTTGTGGGAGGCAACCCACCGATGAAAATTTTACTTTGTTTTTCATAGTTTTTAGTTTTAATTTTCTTATTTTTCATAAGTAAAGAGGATATAATACTTGGTTGGAGAATTTTGCAGGGTTTTGAGCATAAACTGATGTGAAATGGTAAGTGGTTCGAGACACGGGCGGTGTCAAAACCCGTGGTAAGAACCGAGGGGTAATTTAGAAAAATTTTTGTTGAAAAACTCATAAAACAGTGGCTGACTAGGCAGTCACAGGTCCTGATAACAAGTGTGACCACTGCTTGTGACTCCTAGGAGAGCTATTGTTTTGTTTAAAGCAATTTTTGGGTGCTGCTCATGGCTCCTGCTCACGAGCGTGATAAGGACCCGTGAGCCATTTCTACTTATGGATGAAACATACAGTCACAGGTACTAGTCACGGCTCCTCCTCACGGTCGTGACTAGGATCCGTGACCACAATTTTTCCCAGTAAAAACTATGGGGTCCACACTTAAAAACAGTTTTTAAACACTCATATACTCCCTCAAACTCCATTTTCACGATCTGTTTTACTTTCTCACACTCTCAAATCACTTCCAAACCTATTGTTCACATCAAAAACTCAAGGATTCAACACTTTTATTCAATTACATCAAGAAATTTTTAGGTTTTTAACTTCTATCTTTTATTTTTTTCTATTGCTTATTTTAGAATTTCTTTTTTAGAGATTTTGGTTTAGAATTGCATGATTGGGATTTTAATTTTCCATTTTTATTTAATTAAATGTGTTAAATATGTTATTTATGTTCTTAATTTTGTTTTAATTGCATTATGTTGCCTTAATTTTGAGTTTTTATGCATGATAGTTTTAGGGTTTTTAGAGTTAAATTTTTGAAAATTTCTTGAGAAATTATTGATATTTCTTAGTTTAAATCCTTGAATCCTTATAGTTTGTTCTTTTAAACACTTTGGGAGTGATTTAAGTGGTGATTTTGGTTGATTTTAGTGGTTTGAATGCATGCATGCAAGGAGTTCGATGAAATACCAAAGTGAATTTGCATTTTGATTTCACTTGAAATACAACACTTTTTGTGTTTTTTTAATTTTTAACACACCCTCATTTCACTTTGGCCTGATGTTATTGTATTAAAGACACATTGAGCACATCGTTATCAATGTTTACTTTTGGGTGCTCTTATGCTAAATGTTGTTTATACCAAGATATTTAAGATTGCTTGGAGTGAGTTGGATTCCTTTCTGGCACAAAAATGTCAAGCATTTTATGCTTGAATTATTTAAAAACAAAGGACACCCTCTCACACCACTCCTATGTGGAGCACAAACACACACTTTACACTACTTGTGGTGCTTTGAACTATGTCATTGTCTAAGTGTGAGGGTGGAAATTTAAGTGGGGTGCTTGGGTTATATGTTAGTTATTTGCTTGTTTTTGTAAGTTGGTAATGGTCTATTTTTAGTCGTTACCATGCCGAAATTTCAATTTTGTAAACTAACCACTAATAGCCTTTTATGGCATTCTATCTTTTGTCCATTTTACATTATTTTACAGACCATGGGACTAAGAAAGAACATTGTTGCATCCTCTAGCTCCAAGGCCGTAGGCTAGCACCCGGTTCCTCGTCCCCTACTAAGAAACTAAACGGTGAATACGGAGTCACACAGCGAAAGAAAAAATAAAATTTTAGCACTGTCCTGCAACAATGTCTGGACCAAGTGTTGCCGAACAGCAGCACCAACAGCACTGTCCAGCAGCACTGCTGAATAGAATGCTGCTGGACAGTAGTACCAGCAGCACTATCAAGCGCTTTATTTATTTTTTGTAAAAATCTGATGTTACTCAATTTTTGGTTTTGACATAGTTGGGTTTAGATATTCATTAACTCTTTAACAAATTACTAAACCCTAAGATGAACCCATATTCAACATCAAGGATCTTTCTAATTGTTATGCAAAACACAATAAAACCAAATAAGGGTTAGAACATATGAAATACCTCTTGCCTTCCTTTATTAAGCTCCCCAAATGTTAAGCCTCTAGCTTGAGATATACCGAGATTTTCCCAAAAGCTTATTCTCTAGCTCTTTTCAAGAAGCTCAAATCCTTCTCTCATTGGAATCACCCAAATGCTTGATTCTTGCTTCTTTACTTAAGAACTTGAGACTTTGAGAATTGCTTTAGGCTTAATGCTCCAACACACTCCCTTCCCAAGGGTTATTGAAAATAACTTTAAGATTGAAAAAGTATTCTTCAATCTAAACTTCCTCTCAAATTTTAGTGTGAATTTGAAGCTTTCTCTCTCTAACTCTTAAAGATCTTCTCTTTCTAAATAATTAGAGAAGAAGATGAATAGTGAATATGAAACTTATCATCTTGACTTAGCAAAAGATGATAGCCACACCTCTTTAAATACCCACTCTTCATGAAATTTATATCACCTAACTTAATAAATGATAAGTAATGATGATGGGTTACATGTGCTA
>CAOJBK011628325.1:0-14131 GCA_948294925.1 Codiaeum variegatum
GCGGAAGAGCTATACATTGTACTATGGAACAACTCCAAGATCTCCAACTGAGGAGACCCATTTTTCATTAATGTTCATATCTAAAGCAATTGTGCCAGTGGAGATTGGCCAGCCTAGCTTTTGAGTTGAGTTTGTGGAACAACTTGATCAAGAAAAAGAAATAAGGGGTTGACTTAGACCTAATAGAGGAGCTGAGAGATCAGGCTTAAGCAAGAATGGCCTCCTATAAATAGAAAATGGTGTGCTACCATGATAGAAGGGTGCGTTATAGAAACTTCAAGGAGGGGGACCTTGTTCTTAGGAAAGCAGAAATCGTCAAAGGAAATGCTAGTGTGCTTAAGCTCGAACTGAATTGGGAGGTTCCATACAAAGTTACAAAAGTATTAAGGCTGGGAGCATACCAGCTAGAAGATATGAATGGAAAGACCCTCCTTCACACTTGGAATGCCAATAACTTTAGAAAGTATTTTACATAATTTTTTGTACTTATGTCTTTTGAATTCACTTAGTATTTCAATTTTCATGTAAGTTTTACTTTTTAAAAATTGCTGTAAATAGTATTGTAAGATAAGGACAAATGATGAGGGTGCTAAGGCGGTGTAAACCTAGTTGGGATGGCCGGGTGCACCTGCTAAGTTTTGGAAGTTCATTAACTATGTTTGTTTGAACATCAATGAATGACATTTATTTTTAAAGTTTATGAGTAATCGTGATTATATAATCCATAGCTTAATTTTGAAAAGCAATATTGTTAAACTCCATTAAAAAATATCACTAACGATATTAGAGGTTGGAATCCACACTCTAAGTTAAGGAAGTAAAGCCAAAGGCACTCAATAGTAAAAAATTTTGGGTTAGGCCAACATCGAAAGTTTAAAGAAAATAAAAGGACCCAATACTCTTGACATAATTCATATTGGGAAATCTGTAGTGCACGCTTAGGGCTAGCTCCAATAAAGAGTAGCTCGCCTAACATAAATAAGAAGAAAGGTTCAATAAGGACCATAACTAAAAAGATTAATGATAGCTCATCCAAATACATGCAAGAGAATTATTGGTAGAGCTATTTAGGTAGCCACAAGGTGACTTGGAAGGAAAATCCTTCAAGGACTCCCAAAATAAATATGCATATGAAAGTAATTTAGAAAGGGAGTGATGTTTGTTTGACAATAAAAGTCTACTTCATGCCTTTAAAAGATAAAAGCATATGTATATATAAAGGGGGTTAAACAGATACAAAAATATAGGCGAGAGCTTGTTTTTCTAACTCAAATGGTAGCTCAACCATCCATCTTAAGCCTCGAAATGATGAGTTAAGGACTCTCCCCCTAAGCCTCAAAACGACATCACCAAGAACATTTAGTAAGCATGAGAATACAATAAAGGCCTCAGCTCGACTCTGAATGGAAGCCTACTGCCAAGCTCGCCCATGCCCCATAAAGTACAGCTGCGACTCGCCCCTTACTCTTAAGCCTAAAATGGCGAGTGGGAGGTGGTAAGAGATACTGGCTCACCCTATAAAATGATAGCTTTATAGCACTAAACAAAGCATTAAATGACTCTAAATGATGAGCTGAAGGAGGCTTGCCCATAAGTCCTAAAATGACAGACATAAGTCACCCACTAAAGCTCTAAACGGAAGTCAAGGACACCAGTTCACCCTATAATCCAAATGGTGACCTTAAGTCATTATTCCAACATAAGATGGTGAGCTTGTATGGGTGGATCACCTTCTCCCTTCAAACGACACCCCAGAGGAATCTTTAACAGTATAAAATGATGACTGCAGCTAGAACTCACAACTAGGCACCAAAACGGCGACTGAAGCTCTTAGTTCATCCTTATACCTTGAAATGGCAATTGTAGGTCACCTTGTAAAGCATGAAATGGAAACTCACCATACGAAAGGTGACACACATGCCTAGATCACCCAACTACCTCAAAACGGTAACATAGAGCCACCTTACAAAATAAAAAGTGGCGACCAAGTACTTTTGGCTCACCCAAACTCTAAGAATAACTCACTCCAAGCATAAAAATTCAAGCTCGTGAAGGCAAGTAGGGGTGAATAGCTCACCTCTGTTGCTAAAGAGACAATATGAAGGAGTCTCCTAAAGCCTAAAGTGGCAACCCACGATATATGACTCACTCAAAAAGCACATCTAAGTTAGAACAAGGCACAATAAAACTTCAAGCATAGTAAAAAAGAAAGGAAAAGCGTGAAGAGAACATTATCATATCGAAGCTAACATAGTAATAAGAAAAAAAGGAACAAGAATTTAATAATATGAATCGCACCTGCATATTTGAACAATATCAAAAAGTTTAAGTAATCAACTACCAAAGCCACACATTTAGAAAATTTAGAGAAACTAAAATTCCACATAACACAAGTTCAATAGGATAAGAAATTTCAAGAGGTTCCAACATCCAAACAATATAAATCCAAAAGGAATTAAAGTCCCAAATAGTTCAATAAGAATAAAAACATAAAGTGAAAATAGTCTAACATGAACTAAAAAGGTACTACACTATTATAAGGACATCAATTGATGGTATGGGTCTTTTGATTAGCAGTTACCTCCCTACGAGTTACCTCAGTAGTAATGGAAATATGAGAATCCACCCACTGAGCTTGATCAGTCAACACATCGGGAGCTAGGCGAGTATCCTGGGAAGGTGTATCCTAAGTTAACTCCATAGTCTTTAACTGGATACTCAAATCAAGAAGGTGCTCATCAGGACTAATATCATCTAAAATGGAGGAGGTACTGACACTAAAATGAATCTTAACAGAAGTAGCAACTTTGTCTAAATAATCAGCAAGGAGTCATGCATAACCTTCCTTAACTTTTTCCTTCACATCTTTAAGTCACTTGGAGACATCCCAATCCAAGGCTTCATACTTAGCCTTTTTAGTAGCAAGCTCCTTTTTGAGTAAAGCCCTTTAAGCCTTCTCCTCCTCAAGAAGTTTGGTGGTGGACTTCATTTGAGTACGAAGCTCATTGGTGACTTTTCTCTCTCCCTCAAAGTGACTCTTCTAAAAGTCCCGCTGACTCTTTAGATGAGTCCTAACATTCTCCCATTTTAGCTGAGCATCGATAATCATCTCCAAACCCTTCACACATATATAGGGGGGAAATACTATGTTGAAGAAGAAAAATACTTAATAATAAAATAAATACTTACTTATAAATAGAGGTTGGTCAAGTCACACATAATGTCGAAGTCAGAACGATCTTTTATTAACTACTTATCCTTAGTAAGATGCAAGGAATGAGCCACTTTATAGGTAAGGTAAGGATCTTTCATGGAAAGATGTTCCTCTTAACCACCCCACCCCCACCCTTCCCCCCTCCTCCCTCCTCCTCATTTGTTCTTCAATAAGCTCAGCCAAGGAAATACCCTTAAGACTACCTTCCTCCTTCACCCTCTTCATAAGTGAACTCTCTAAAAGCTCACCAGGATGCTTGTTGATCCGAAAAGAATTGAGTGCCAACACTATAGTAGTAGAAGGATGAGAAGGGGGTAGGGCAGACTTGCCCATAGGTTGCTTACTTGCGGCTTTTTCTTGTACTACTCGATGCCCAAAACGGGTAGGAGGAGCCCGTGATGAAGAATGGGGGGAGTTGCATTTAGGGTGAAGGATATTCAGTTGGAAGGCTCCATTGATGAAGAGTTCCTCTTCGCTGCTATCTTCTTCATAAGACTTGGCATAGCTAGATATGGCTTTCCCATTGATTGAGGTAGAGATTAGTTTACAAAAGATCCTTGTGAATCGACATGGGCGCTATTTTGCTAACCACCTAAACTCTTATCTCCTTACTAATCATAACCACTAAAGCCCTTCCCTCACCCTCATGATCGCCCGAAACCCCACCCATGCCTCCGGCCAGATCGCTTAGACCCAACCCTCTGACCCGATCGTCCATACCTAACCCTTCCTCCCAATCACCTAGACTACTACCCAACCCTCCAACCTAATTATCTAGACTCCCACCCTTTCCTCCAGCTAGCTTACCTAGACCCCCACCCCTACCTTTGACCAGCTTGCCCAAACCCACTCCCCTTCGATCTGCACATTTGTCCAGACCCCTCCCTTCCGATCGACCCACTAGCCTAGATCCCCACCCTCTACTACGATCGATTGAACCTAACCCCTCACTCCCTAACCTATCTGCTCACCCAGGTCTTCCCCTTCTCTCTCATTGAGGTCACCCACTTTGACCCAATCAATCCTCCCCCCTGCTCGATTGACCATGGCAATGTCTACTCGATCCTCTCCATTTGATCTACTAAACATAATAGAAGATAGGTAAGAGTATGGATCGGGTAAAGGTAAGTTCAATGGAGGAATCCAAAGGCTATTTCCCCCATCCTTCTCAAAATCGGGGGGCCTTGGAGCACTAATCAGATTCAACCATTGCAAGTGTCCTGAACAAGCCACTCAAAACCTTTTAGAGTACCTCTATGCCTAACATAAGGTTGGTGGTGGTGTGGGGGGTGGGGTTTGGGGTTGGGCTTATCCATGAAAGATGAAAGTAAAGGCACACAAACTATGGGATGGACAAGATAAAAACAACACAAAAATTGAAGGAAAGATAAACAACAAAATATCAACAAAAAGTAAAATGGGGAGATTAAAAGGGTAAAAGGTAAAGAAAAATTACCTTGAGTCTCTTTGGAAGATGAAGCTCCACTTCACCAAGTTGAAAACAATTTGAGAGAAAAATTCCCAAGAGTGAAGGAAAAAAGGAAATAGTAAAAGTGAAGAAGAAAAGAAAAGCCAAAAAAGCCTTTATAGTAAAATGAGGAAGAGAGAGTTAAAGACTTTTGGTTATTAATCAAGGGACACATGTCAACTAAACATTGGTTCATGTGAATTTTAAAATTTGAATTCCTTTTAAGATAAGGGTAAATTCAAATTTGAAAGAGAAAAATTTCGTCTTATCTCCAAAATAGTTCACTTTCACAGCATAATGGCGATTACAACCAATAATTGATGGTCCATCAACGAACTTTTATGTGTAAGTGTGTGTGTGTGTGTGAGGGGGGGGGGAGGGTGGTGGGGTAGGGGGACATGTGATAGTACCTGGCTTAACATAGTGACCCCAAGTGACCCTAGGTTGCCCAGACTAGCCACACTCGACTCAGGCTAGCAAGACTCCTCAACATGGGCTATCTGCACCTGAGATAGCCACCCTTACCATAGGCTATCCGTACTTGGAATAGAGACATCTCCACATGGCTATCCATAGTTGGGATAACAACATATCACCAGGGTTTATCCATGCTTGGGATAGCCAAATCTCAATATGGAATAGCCATACCTTACTTAGGTTAGTTGCTTTAAAAGTGGCTCCACCTTCAGATAGGTTGAACCTTTGAGCTCGAATCTACCTACAGCATGGGTTAACTACATCATGTAAAGTGGTTATGACTCCACGACTTCCACTACTCAGAATTTTAGGGACTACCACAGCCATGATCCCACGTTCCACTTATATCGGAGGAGTAACCGCTCCGGACTTTGGTATAAAAAGGGAAAGGTAAGCAGAGGTAAGAGTTAATGTGACTTCTCTTCTACTTCTATTACTTTCTTACCTCAAGTACCTAAAATAACTTAAGCATCAGAGTAGCCCTCCATGCAACCTGCATGGACCCCTCTAACCATTGTATTATAGGTGGACAGACTACCAACTCCAGTGTGATGAATTGGACCTTAGCAGGAACCGAATCATCAATTGCGAAACACAAAAAAATAATTATACAAATTAAATAATAAGTTAATATAGAATAATCACTGGCTACACAAAAATAAATCAATTGTAAAATTCAACATGCACATGGCACAAAAATTTAATATGAAAAAACCTCTAATATAGAGGGAAAAATCACTAGCCAAACTCCAAAATAATTCATTACTAAGAAAAGTCATTACAATCATTTTCTTTAAGTTATCATAAAACTTGAAATTCAACAATAATTTAAGAAGGATGGGGACCTCTCCCATACACCAAGTATCTGCATTTATGTAGAACACCCACATATGATTGCTATATGTAAATTAAATTTTTTCAATGGTTCAATTTTAAAAATAAAATCACAAGTTTTTTTAAAAAATAATTAATCATCTAATCTGAACTATTGAAAAAACTTAATTTACATGTGGCAATCATCTATGTGTGGATTGTGTAAATGCGAGAACTTGGTGTAGTGGAGAGGATTTCAATCCATTTAAGAATATCCAAATTAATCCAATAGTCAAAACTGCACAATCTTCTAAATTGTGAATCATTACTAAAAGATTAATTCTTTCAAAATAATCTTGAGAGATAACACTATCTAATTTTAATAATAAATATCCAAGAAAATTTAAGGAGAGAAAATCAAAATATTTCTTTTTCGCAGTCAAAGTAAGAGTTATGTCTTTCTTATTCCTTTTTCTTTGGTGTTGTGCCACGTAGAAAAACAAAAAAATTATATGTAATTCTCTTTCTTCCTTTTTCTTAACCTAAAAGGTTATTATTATAATTTGGTCAAACTCTAAATCCTTTTTCTTTAAAAATTTGATCACAAAATTTATTTTCTTTTGTTTCATGGATTCTTAATGGACGGATAGTGTTTCACAAGCCCAACAATCTCCCCATCCAGCCCATTAGGAGAATGTTTGCTTCTTGACAATAACCCAGAGCTCAATTTATAGTTCAACTGGAGAATAGATGTTTGTCTCAAGCCACCAATTTAGTCAACATGTTAGCTACATTCTTATCATTATGAATTTTCTATAATTAAATCTCATAATTGTTAACAACACCATGAATCTAATGGATTCTCTCATCAATTTGTTTAGTGTAATAATGGTATGTAGCATTCATGCCAAATCTAATGCACTCTGACTATCACAATTCACCATATGCTCATCTTGCTTCAATCCAAACTTAAGGAAAACTATTTTCATCCAAACTAATTCCTCACTAGCTTTTGTTGCTACAAGATACTGTGATTTAGTTATAGACAAAGCAATACACTTTTGCAGTTTAAAGCTGCTATGACATAACTCCCTCAATAAAAGTAAAAGCAAACCCTGAAGTAGATTTTCTTCCATCAAGATCACTTGTCATATCTGCATATGTATATCCCCCTAAGATTGGTTTTCAATCACCTATAGACACATCTTCGAGCTTCCTCTCAAATATCTAAAAATCCACTTTACAGCCACACAATGTTCTTTCCTTGAATTAGAAAGAAATATGCTAACAACACCAACTGCATGTGCAATCTCAGGTCTAGTACAAACCAAGGCATACATTAGACTCCCAATTGAAAAGTAAGAAATAGATGTCATTACTTCCTTTTCTTTCTTAGTAGATGGACAACTTTTCTTACTAAGTTTTAAGTAGTTAGCTAATATAATGCTAACAAGCTTAGTGTTCTTCATTTGAAACTTGTCTAGAACCCGCTTCACATTATTTTATTGAGATAGCTTCAATTTCTTGGCTTTCCTATCACAAGTAATCTACATACCTAATATTTTTTGTGTCTGGCCTAAATCTTTTATATCAAAAGAACTAAACAAGTCCTTTTTCAAATAAGTAATCACCTAGATTTTTCAAAATCACGATAATGAAATACCTCTAAGAACCTTACCTCATATTTTTTCTTTGTTTCAAATCTGATCTTTATTTGGATTTTTGGAGAATTGTGCCTTAGCTATTGATTGACTAGTTTGCTATTGGCTTGAAGAAGAATTTTTTTGTTATAATAGATGGATCTAGCCTAGACATATCTTCATAAGACCATTGATGAGGCCCCTTTCACAATTTAATTTAATTATGTTAGAAATTTTTAATTATTTTTCTTGATTAATAAGAATTTTTAATTAGTATTCCTTATTTATCAAGTAGTTTAATTATTTTTTCTTATTTAGTTATAATTCTTGTTTAGCAAGTATTTTAACTAGTTTTCTAGTAGGTTTAGGATTATTTATTATTTTTCTTTTATAATTGTAATTCCATACTAGTTTTAGATTAGGATTATATAAACCCTATACATAAGATACTTTAGGTCATTGTAAAATATATTCTTCAATTATTCATTAATTTATATCTTAGCAATTTTAGTATAATCTTTTTAAGATTGTTTATGTTTCTTAATTAAGATGTTTTATTAGTGATTTGTTTATTTGATGATCTTTACATGTTACACGTTGCATCAGGTGGTATCAGAGTGGGAGTTCACCCAATCAGATGGTTCATGATAGTGGTAGTAGCCGACCCTATGACGACGTTCTAGGGTAATCAACTGTTTGGAGAGTAATCAATGAATAGAGAACTCCAACTTGTAATATCTAGTGATAATCGATAGAAATTATTGGACAACTACATACATTATTGTGAGGAGGTCTTCAAGGGAATATGAATAATGCATTAAATTAATCCAGAGAAGGTAGCCACAGTTAAATGATTGTTGAATCAATTCCTCAAGTAAATAGGAGACCTAGTGGAGCTAATAATCAATATATTCACAAAGGTATTCCTAATCTTAGAGGTATTTCTTATTTTAATGATGATTTTTATGAGAATGATTTTATAAAGAGGTTGTTTGATTTAAAGATATATTTTGATTTTCATTATATTAAAAGTGAAGAAAGGTTGAAATTGCTTCAATGAAATTAATAGACTATGCTTTGGAATGGTGGGTTGATTATCAAAAGAGGTATGGTAAAATTTATTCATAGACAAATATGAAGAATTTATTAGTTGATCAATTTTATATGGGTTGTTATGTATTGTATGATTTGAATAAAAAGATAAAAAATTATTATAAGAAGTTATAAAATTTTTCTCGTATTAATTCCATAAATGTTTGTAGGAAAAACTCCACTCATCATAGTGTTGAGATTTATCAAGAGAGTTATGATGAGATTTAATCCAAGAAAGATGAGATTTCTACCTGTGAAGTAATTGAATTTGGGAGTTTGGATTTTATTTATGTTCAAGATGATTTAGTGGTTGAGACTTTTGAAGTTAATAATAAATAAGAATTTAAAGTCAAGAAGGAGGAAGATTTACAAAATCTACAAGCTAAAGTAATAACCAAGGAAGAAGGATTTCAAAATCCTGGTGTAGAGATAATTGAAGGGGATATCAGAAGAAACAATAATATTAATTTTATTAGAATTAACAATTATTGTTCTATTCCATGTTGGTTGAACTTTAAAGCAAAACTATTATCTCTTACTTCTCATAAGTTAACCATAAACTCGTGGTCAAGTTTTCTTAAAGTGAGAGTAAATGATGCAGAGATTCATTTATTAATTATGAAGGGAAAATTTGTGAATTAGTCATTAAAGATGAATAAAATTTTAGTAGAGGTGCAAGAATGCTTAAAAGATTTATATAAAAGTAAAAATATTTTTTGAGGTAAGAGATTGGTTATTTGAATGGTTAGTCATTATTTTTGGGTTAACTTGTGCACCAAGCAGAGTCATGAAGATAAAATATCAATTGCTCACTGATTGTGCATTGAAGTATTCCAATCGACGAATCAAGCCATTGAAATATTCCAAAATTTTATTTATTTGGCATGAAAGGTTTCAAGCTCAATCAATCAACTCGAGGATGAGTTTTCTCGAAATGAAAGTGTATGATAAGGGCACTTTCATGATTTATTTTAATTATTTAACTATTTTAGTATCTTTTAATTATTTTCCATGATTAATAAGGATCTTTAATTAATGTTCCTTATTTATCAAGTATTTTAATTATTTTCCTTATTTAGTTAGAATTCTTATTTAGCAAGTATTTTAATTAATTTTCCAGTAGATTTGGCATTATTTGTTATTTTCCTTTTATAATTGTAATTTCTTATTAGTTTTAGATTAAGATTATGTAATCCTTATAAATAGGCTACTTTAGGTCATTGTAAAATATATTTATCAATTAGTCATCAATTTAAATCTTATCAATTTTACTATAATCTCTTTGAGATTGTTTATGTTTATTAATTGAGATATTTTATTTGGAGATCGGGAGATTTGTATGTTTGACGATCTTCATGTGTTACATGATGTGTTAATCATGCTAGAACATCTATGCATTCTTTCAATGCTTGGATCAATTCATAAATTTTTTTTTGTAGACCACCACTTTAACATTTTTTGGATCTTCTTGCAATCCCAAATTCACCTCCCTTATTTCATCTCTACCATCTTAAAATGATCCAACATCCTATCTATCAACTTTTGAAGTTCCTCTAGCGCCTTTTCCTTTTCATTGATATTAGACACATTATCACCCATAGCATAAACATAATCCTTAAAGTTGAACACAATATCATAACTTTTTATTGGCTTAGATGTAAGACAATTTCTATCATCTTCCCTAAAATGATAAAAAAATATTTTTGAATAAACGAATGGACATTTAAAGGAAAAGTTCAAAAGAAAAGAATTAACTAAAAAGTGCATTTGTATATTAATGAAAATTTTATGCAATGATGAGTTCATTAATTGACAATAAGACATCATTACTCCAAAAACACTATAGGTAATTCCACACACTCCCAATTGTTCAAAGAATTCTCAAGATTATCATAGTTGATCCATTAGGCAATATCTTCATCTTGGGATAAGTTCTTCAGTCCATCACAGACTGCAATAGCTAGCTCCTCAATTACTGGAGGTGATGGGAGAGTGAAGGTTTCACTAAACCATGATAGATATAGGCCTTTGATTTATGTTTCTTTGATGATGAAGCTCTGGAATAGGCTTAAGGAGTGTACATAACCTAATCCCCCTTGGCTTGTATTACCTTATGGAATGATGGTTCAATAATTCCTTAATGCCTAGAACACAATCCTTTGCTTGGCTAAAATCCTTGCCTCTTCATGACCCTTGCTATCACATTACTATAAGTTAGTAACTCAAAAGTGCTTATTGGATCAACAATCTCAAATGATTAGAAAGAGCTTTCCAAAGCTTATTTTATGGCATTAATGTAAAGGGATACTTGAGGGTTTTAAATTACTATGGATTCTTCCCCTTTTACGACTATCAGCTTCCTGTCAGCTATGTATTTCAACCTCTAATGTAATGAGTCAATTGCTCCAGCAGAGTGTAATCAAGGTCTTCCCAAAGCATTATGTAAATAGGCTCCATTTCTATGACTTGTATGACTACGTAAAAAATACATGGATCAATCTACAGTGGTATGATAACATCTCTTAACACTTCTCTCCTAATGTTGTCAAAGGCTTTCATTGCCATATTACTAGGCGTCATTGCCTCCATACTAAAGGGTATTAAAATCAGAGTGGTTCTTGGTAGGATATTCAGGGCAAAATCATTATCAACAAGGACTTTTGCCATAATGCACTCCTTGCATGTCACAATGATATGCAGAGCCTTTATATGGGTTGGTCCTACTAGGTTAATTTCATCATCAGTAAAAAAAATGAAATTGCTTGATTGGATTTGGCCACCAGTTTTTTGAACTTTTGCTCAAATATATCTAGCTTGACATGGGGTTCATTTAGTATTTTTTATAGGGCATATTTATGAACTTTTGAGCATAGAATAAAATATAACAAGGATATAGGGCCAAGGACCTTTTCAATTATTCCACAACAAAATATTTGATCTGCTTCATACCTTAAATACTCATCCTCCTCTTGGTCTTTTTCATCTTGTAGCTATGTACTAGGAGTTTCATTAGTCTTTTTCCTTTATTCTTCTTTAACTAGCAAGGTGTTCTCCTCCCCTTCCAATATCTTTCCCAATTTGTTCTCTCCCTTTCTTATCCTTTCCAAATCTTTTAGGCCATAGCATTTAGAACTCCTGGTAATATGATCTACCATACCTTATACATATGTAGTTTACCATGGCTGAGGTAATGACTTAGGAACTTAGATCATTATTGAACTAGGCTCTGGAAGTGTTTGGTCTTTTGGATTTCAGGGTGCTATTTTTCGAGTGGTATGCCTTAGAGCATAATGTAAATGTAATAATTGAATCTTAATGCTAATAAAATATAATTAATATTCCATTTGTTATAAATTATATATGTTCAATTAATATTTTGTATGGGAATATACTCTTAAAATATAAGTGATAGATTTTTTTTACTGTTATAGATTCTTTTTGCTGTTATATTGTAAAATATGTTCACGATCATATGATTATCGATTAGGACATTGTTAATCTAGAAGACTATCACTGCTATTTTCATCCATTATAATTATATGATACTTATGGTAATAGAGATAGTAACTCTCATGCTACAGACATATGATGTCATGACAACATGTGAATTCTTATGTGATGAGTAAGTTGAACAGTGACGTTAGATGATGAATACATGGGTTTTACCATAGTCAATATTTAATCATCTAGGTCATAATTGTACATATAGTCCTTTGACTTGAGGCGGCATGTTATATAGCATATTGGTGGCTATAATTTGTTACTACTTTCATACTTCTACTAGCCACGCAAAGGTATATAGCGTGTGGTGCCTATACTCAGTGAGATGTTGAGATAAATATTGTTCAATATAGAATTCACTAACTTGGATAAATAAGGAAGGAATGCAATGACTTCTAATTGTCTTTGATATGCAAACCCTTGGCCAAAGTAGATAAGATTGACTAGAAAGTTGTTTCTATTAGTAATCTAGATTATTAAGGATTAGAACTTAAAAGTGGTCATATGATCAAATCATATAGGATTTGACGATTTCATGACCCTAGCTAAGATTGAAAATGCATAATGAAGGGATTTTAGTGCATGGTAATTATGATTGATAGGTCCATAAAAATGTTCATTGATTTGATCATTGACATTCATTCCTATTTAGATAGTCATGATATGTTATTATATACGTCACTCGCGACTTACAGGACTATGTAGAAAATGGAATTCTATACATATATAATGAGAAGAGAGTTTTCTCTATCTCGTTTCTATTTAGGATATGAACCTAGTGATTCACAAACCGTAAAGTATTAAGCAAGCAAAGGATAAAGATATTATATATTAATAGTTAATTGAATTGTTCACTTCATTATTAATTATAGTCGATTTTAAATTGTAATTAAATTTACAAAGACCCTAACATGTCTTGAAATTCATTTCATAAAGAGAATATTTAAATTTAGTCATATTTGTATGAGATGTAAATATTGAGGATTAAATAAATATAGGACTAAAATAAAATAAATATATAATCATTTGATGATGAATGATTATGGAGATTCTTCACTTAGGCTATGATAATGTGATGAAAACTAATTCTCCACTAACTCGTATTCTTGACAAGTGTATTAATGTTAACACTTCTTCTTGACAAGTGTATTAGTGTAAAACTTCTTCTTGACAAGTGTATAAGTTATAGGGAAAAGATGATGACTCATCATAGTTAGTGAAGTTTCTCTACAACAAGAGACATAAAAGATTAATTGTTAATCTTTTTTTAGAGCTTCGTGGTTTTTCGGATTCAAAGAAAGATAGAACCAAAAAAAGTGTTCTTATTCTTCATCTGTTCACTCTTGAAAGTGAACATGACTAAGAACTAAGATTTAAGTCCAAGAATAAAGCTCTACAATACTCCTAAAACTAAAGTAGGAACTTGAAACAAGATCTAAGGGCAACCTAGAGAGAAAGGTGCTAAGTTCATCAGAAAGTTAGAGGAAGTCCTTTCTGTTGGGGTTGTATGCCCTAGAGTATGTACATTGTGTATATATTTGTAATCTGAATTCCATTTATGGCTTAATATATATATGTTTTTGTTTAATGATTGATTTCATTTCAGTGCATTATGTATATATGTTCCTTAAGTTCTATGTAAAAGAATCTATTCTCAAAGTGTTTGGGAATATGGACACAGATTCTTTTTATCATAGACTTTAAAGTAAGTTCACGGTCGTAGGATTATTGGTAGGAATGTCAATGATCCGGAAAGACCGTCACCTTTGTTGTCATCCATGACAAGTATGAGATACTTATTGGTATGGAGGTAGTGAGTCTCATACTACAGATATGTGATGTCGTGACAACATGTGGACACTCATGAGATGAGTAAGTCAAACAGTGACATTAGATGATAGGCACATGGGTTTTATCCACTAGTCA
>CAOJBK011628477.1:0-18126 GCA_948294925.1 Codiaeum variegatum
CAGTTAGCCTGCCTCGTACCATGTCCATGGGATAAGTTGCAGACATGGCAATTATCCCTGCACATGCTCCAGCTCCAAGGCGTAGAAGAGGAGTCAGCTGAGCATCTTCTGCAGGAAGTAACCAGAGGAGGGATGGGGGAAAGGACTCAGAAAACTATTATCAAAGAACATTTATGCCAACAAGGAAATAAACAGGCAAAGAACCAGCTAAATGCTATGAAGCACGGACTTGGACTCGGGTGCGAACTCAGGTACCTGAAACGGCATTTTCTAAAAAAATGAGACGCAGATGAGGCGGGGACACGGCAAATTATATAAATATATATATATATATATATATTGTAATTAAAATTTTAAAAGATATAAATTATAAATAAAATTCATGGTTTATCAACTCATATAATTAAAATAACTACAACTAATTGAAAAAAAGAAGAAGAAAATAGAAAGAGAGAGATTGAGAGAAAGAGATTGATGAGAGTTCCATTTTGAAGAAAGAAATATTGAGATAGAGAAATTCTAAAGTTTCATTATTTCTTTTTTTTTGGGTAAATTTTAAGACTTTTTAAGAGTTTTTTACAAAAAAAAAATCTAATTTTTTCAAAATTCCAGTGTTTTTGCTGTGTACCCGCCTTGTCCCCATATATATAAAAAAAAAGAGGGGACACGGATTTGCCGTGTCCAAGCCGTCTCCGTGTCCCCGGAGTGTCCGACACGCATACGGCTACCTTTTAGAAGTGTCCGTGCTTCATAGGGTAAATGGCATACAACATTATATGTTTTTCTTTTCAACAAAGAGAAAATAAATATCAGTGCAACTAATCAATACCATTGCCAGTTTGCTGTTGATATAGCCACAATATTCCTCTGTCAAAAGAGTACAGAAGACAAATTAGCAAAAGAATAAATATATTTCTTGGACAGATCAATCAAAACCTTTCAAAGGATTGAAAAAGAAAAGG
This sequence comes from Codiaeum variegatum, assembly GCA_948294925.1. Taxonomy (NCBI): domain Eukaryota; kingdom Viridiplantae; phylum Streptophyta; class Magnoliopsida; order Malpighiales; family Euphorbiaceae; genus Codiaeum; species Codiaeum variegatum. Next base: position 963 of record CAOJBK011628477.1, read on the forward strand.
AAAACAAAAGCCTGGATAGAACTACAAACTTTTCCCCCAGTAAATGATTAATAAAAGCTTTTTTCAGACACAGAAAATGGAAAAGGGTAAATTGACTACATACAATTGCTATAACTAGCAATTAAACAATCAATTCTGAGTAATTTATTTTGCTCCTGTGTCACTATTCACTGGTAATTAAAAAAATTTTCATGGCCTTGTCAACTCAATAGACCACAACATTTTCTTTTGGGCCTGATGGACCAAAGCAATTTCATTTTCATCAAAGATAAGCAGCAAGTTGTAGTCACGTCAATATATTACGTAACTGAATAATTTATACAAGGTGTCAAACAACAACTGTCTAATATTACGGTCCACCCTGTGAAATTAAAAATTTAAAAGGGAACATACTTGGAAGCTTCCTCGTAGCTGAAGAACTTCACTGCTGAGTTTGGGACGATACGAGCACAATTAGTGCCATTGCCTTTAAACAGTCCTCGAAAACCCTCAGTTCTCCATATATATCTCAACCCTTGAATTGTTCCATTGTATTTTATGCTGTGGGGATTTTGAACCTGCACATTACAGGAGTTGATCAAATGTAAAAAATTATGCTGAATGTGCATGTGCAAGTTATGAATATAAATTGAAATACATAGAGATATGCAATGCATTCTATAAAACAATAACATTTAAATGCTCCAACCTGTAGCAATATCTTCAACCTTTCCAATGGAGCAACAGCTGTACGAGACCTGAAAAGGCATTCAACTGTTTCAGTTAATGGAAGTTCATCCTAGCAAAACCATGTAGACACATAATCCGAAAGTGACCCGAGAAAATTTGAAGGAAGCCCAATGGGACCAATTTTTAAGACCTTCCATGGTATTCTCTAGGCCAAAAAAAAAATCTTTCAGAGTGCCACCAACCATTCCATCTAGTAGCAAAATAGAATAAACTAAGAATAGTCTACTCTAGTAACAATGATTCTCACCCCATAAAAATTTGAAACAAACAAATATTTGCCCAAAGAAAAAATCGAATAAGGGTACAATATTGGTCCAAACTTGTCATTGTAACACACAGAATGCAATTTGAGAACAAAGAATAGACATGTCAAACACCAGAATTTTCATATTATTGCATGAGAGGTAAAATAAAGTTATCTGAAAAAAAAAACTCCTGACTGATTATATGCATTATTTAGAAATTAACAAAAAAATAAGAATACCAGAATTTTCAGGATAGTAATCCACTAAATCAACTTTCATGTAACTAAGATTCTCGAAAAAAAATGCAAATAAAACAAGAAGCTGAAAATTTTGACCTAGAACCAGATTCTAGATGTTCTCAAGTTGCCTTTAGAACCAAATTGGCCAATCTCATAAGCACCAATAAACAAACAACAACTCCTACTGCATGCTAAAATTGAATGTTTTATACTGATCCCAAAAGCAGCAAAGAAATATAAAGCTGTAAAGCCTTATACTCTAGTTAGCGTAAGAATTACCACGATTGTATTTGAAGGACGCAAGTAAACAAATTCAATTTTGACATTTCTCCAATTGAAAATGCAAATGGACAAATAAAAGAAGACTAATTTCCGACGAAACGATGAGAAGAAAACAGAACTCACACTCCACCAGCGACACCACCGGCAACAAGAGACTTGCATATACTGAGAAAAGCATAGCTAGGAGCTTTGACTCCCTCTCTAGCCAGCTTAGCTTCTTCAGCTAAATTGACGATCGTAGTGACAGCCGCTTCGGTAGTCTTCACATCCTCTGATGCCATCGATCAATAAAACACTAAAACCCTAATAAAGTCTTAAAAATAAATAAGACCTCGGTTTCTTCGCAGATCGATCAAGTTAGTCAGAAATCTCGCGCGTTTATTGGAGATTGAGTCTCTGCATTTCTCTCTATTAACGGAAAACAAAAACAGTGTGGTGGCGGTGGCGGTGGCGGTGGCGAGGGTGAGCGACGGCTCTTGGGAGGAGCGAAGCGAAACTCGAAAATGAGGTCTCAACTCAAGTTTGGCTACGTTGCAAAGAGTGAGTATGTATGGTGCCTGGTGACGGATGACGGGTGACGGCGTTTGTTTTTTTTTTTTAATTAATTTATTTGCTAATGGTCGTTTGTGTGGATAACAAAGTTGGAAATCGCCGTTTGCTGGAGCCCACGTGGAATAGTAGAGGCTTGATCAGGTGGTCTCATGACTATTTTAAGGTAGGTGACTTTCTCCAAGATCTACCGTAGCTCAAAGGCTTTGTTTGGATAATTGAATGTTTCTTTCCACTCTTTCCTTTGATAATACTCCCTCCTTCCTTAAAAAAAAATAATATCATCTAACTACTGTTTTATATCCCAAATTATAATTATTTTCAATTTTCAATGTTTATAAAAATACCCTTAAATAGTTTGATTCTATATTTTTATTGACCACCAACAATAAAAGTAAAAAAAAAATTATACATGAAATCAATTATAATAATTATACTAACTATAATTTTTTAATTTATATAAAAAAAATAAATTGGTCTATATTTTTCGGATGGAACTAATATGAAAGTTCTAAACAAAAATTTTACATTCATCATCATTAAATACAACAATACCAAAATATTACTTGTTTTTTTAATGCTCAAGTATTACTCCAATTTAAATGAAATGTAGTATGCCATTTACCAATAATTGCAAGTTCATTTTCATTTAATCCTATTTTTTTTTTCACATACCTGCAATTAACTAAAGATATTTTAATTGTCAAATAAAAAAAAAACTAAAGATATTTTAGGGCAGAAGGGGGAAAAAAAAGTCACCAACTAATAATGTCACAATTTCTTACCAACCTCAACTTGCACCACCACAAGATTTATATTTGTTTTTACATCTCTGTCAATTCCAGCCCAGGCCACCACAGCTATGTCTGTTTTTTTTCTCAATGTTTTCTTCTTGACCTTAAATTTTAATTTTGATTTTTGATATTTTTTTTATTGTAGATAAAATTAAAGATCCATGTCTTTTTTATTCTTTTAATTTGTTACTAAATTTAATTTCTCATATTTGAAGTTAATATATGATTAAATTGAGCATGGAATGAAATTATTATCAGATTGATTAAAAAAAATAGACTTGATTATTTATGGTTGGAGGAAAAGTCACAGGAATGGCCCATAAATAAAAGGACACGTGTCAATCTGAAGAACTGTTTGAGTATGTGAGAGTGACTGCTGCAATACAAATCGGGTAAACGGATTCGCACTCAGAGTCAGACATTTGTACGGTTGCCATCAACTGGGTCCCATCCTCAGGAGTAACGGAAACCTAACAGTTGTGGTTTACCTTTTGAACGGCGTTCTAAGCTTTACACAACCTTGCAGTGGCTGATGTCACTTGTGAGGTTATGTTTGTTGGTGGAAAGGAGGGGAAAAACCGAATCTATACATAAAGGAAGGAAATAAAAGGTTAAAGTGAGGGTATTGTATTTATGTTCAATAAAAAGTTTATTTTTTTATTACCTTAATTTTGAGTTTGACTTACAGTTGTAATTTATTTGTTAGATTAATATATTTTATCTATTGAAACTAGATAATCAATTTATAATTTACTATCTAGTTTAGTGAGTTTAAAGCTTGAACCGATATTGAGACTCAGTCATGACTAATTTTGTCCTTTAGAATTATTTCGAATTAAGAGTCTCTCATGTTTGATGGCAAAAAAAAAGTATAGACGGAATTTTTTTTTTTTATTTAATCTCAAGTTTGAATAAGATATAATTTTTTTTAAGGAGATTTCAATATATGATGTAATTAAAAGAAAATACAAAGGACAATAAAATAAACACTAAAGATAAACCTAATGATAAATAACTCTAAAACTATGGTTGACGTCGCTGTCGGCCGTCGTGCTCAGAGTTTTATGGGTGACCTTCAATCTTAGATGTAGGTGGAGCCATCATCGTAAACTCTAAGACCAAAAGGGGTTGTTATCTAGGATTCTATTATTAATCGTCATCTAATTAGTGGAGATATAGGTTAAGACCGTCACTTTGATGATGAAACAGTTGCAGCCCTAACAGCTGGATATTAGGATTTTAATTGTGCAAAATAGTAGTTTTCTAAAAGTTGGTAGATAATATTCTGAAATTGGAACTCCCTTTTCATAGGCACCTTAAGACAATAAAATTTCTATCCTAAGGGATGTGGAGATGGACCTAAGCCTATTATTAGACTTAAATTTTATTGGACTTGGATCAGACAAGCCTTGATTGTTTTTAGGGGTGGGAATTAGCAATTAGGCATTTATGTCTGGACATGAGTTGATATCTCAACCTAGGACTTGGAAGTCCATCATTCAAATGGACTTGGACCATCTTAGCTATACAGTATGGGATTGGGACATGGACTCCTTTACTAAGTTTGGGTCGATCATCCATACTAGCGTCCTTGGGAATAAGTACTAGGGTCTAACCTTGAGCTTGGGTGGATAGGGAGAACTCGACTGGAGTTTAGGGCTTGGTCCATTTATTTTCCAGGGCCAACTTTCCGTAGATATTAATTTTCTTTTGATGTTCCATATTTGGGCTTGGAGTACTAGATTCGGTGTCAACCATGCATTATATATATCATAAATTTTACTTAAACTGAATTTGAATATTTTATTTGCGAAATTCATAAATTTCAAACTTCTTCAAATGTGAAAAAATTTAAGCTATTCAATTAAAGTCAATTTTCAACAAATAAATATGAAATTTGGTTTGCTGTTTTGATAGTATATTAGTGTAGTAGTAATATTTCTCAATCATATTTAAATGCAATTGCTCCGCATACTGACTTGCATTGTCTGTAAAAAAAAAAAAGCTTATGGGTTGTCTAGTGAAAATGGGCTAATGGCCTATGGCAACCACGGGGTTTGTCAAGAACTTAACTCTAATACGGGCTCCTCTACTACTAATGAGAGTAAAACTATTGAGAAGAAAGAAATGGTCAAGGCCCAATTCAAGAATAAGGGGAAAAAACAATGCATCTACACCAAAACATATAGGGCCTGAATACTGCACCCATAATTTTTAAATAAATTCTAATCAGATTTAATAAAATAAAAATAAATTCAGTAAAAATTAATATTAATAAATAAAAATAAATTTAATAATCTCTTAAAATTCATTCTAATCAATAAAATCATTTAGTAAAAATAAATTTAATAAAAATAAATTTTAATCTGTAAAAATAATTTTAATTTAATAAAAATCAGATTTTTAAAAAAAATCTAATATTAAATTTACTACAATATGATTGTGAATTGTTTTAATGGCTCATCTGTTATTTCTCATAAAAAAAATTACAGACCTATGTTTTTTTTTTGAGAGGACTCATCTGTTATTTGACTGTTAGTACCTTATAATTATTGCTTAAGGTAATAATTTCAAAAAATTAATCATTACTTAATCATAATTAACGTGTTTTTTTTTTCCTTCTGATTAACATTTTACCACATGCATGCATTCGTCAATCAATGTCTTGTCTCAATCGAAATATGTAAAAACAGCCGCCATTATTTTTTTTATTTGGGACATACTAAACTTTGCTTCAATCCGAAGAAATTAAAGCCACACAGTTAAAATTCACAAACGAGGACAGAATTAAGATTAAAAAAATAGTATTAGCTACGAGATTCAGAGTATAGAGATGTTGATTGATTGTGTGCATTGTACCAATTCTTGTTTCATTTTCATTTCTCTTTGCTTAATTAAATACGTTGAACATATTAATTCATTTTTAATCATATATATTCCATAAATTATAAAGCAACTTTTTCATCTGATTTGCTTTAATTGAAATTTTACTTATTTACTGTACTTTTTTCTAGAATATAGTTGAGTTAAATAAAAAATGAAAGTAGGTTTATTTGAATCCAGCTATTTGTTGTATGTGCTAAAAGGTTATGTCATCAAATTTCAAAGTCAAGTCATCACTTTTCTTTTTTTAATTATTTTAAAGTTTTTTTTTGGGGGGAATAAGTTTGCGTTTACAATTTAAATAGTATACCCAGATTAATTACTTTGCTAAATAAAATAATTATCACATTGAAATTTAATGGGTTGAATGTTTAAATCCACTTAGTACAAAATTAATTAATTATTCATGCCAAATTCAATATCCTTTTACTTATGTTTATACCCCTACAAAATATGTCTAAGTAAACATATTAAGAGTTAAGGTTTAATTAGAGAGAAACAAAGGATTTGACCCTTATTCTTCCTGTTAACCGCAGTCTAGAGGGATTGCAACTGCTTTAGGAAACCTTGTGGAAGAACATTGTAAATAGGGATTGACCTAGATCTCAAAATCATTTGACATCATATACTCAACTCAGCAAACTTGCTCTAAGTATTATTCATAGCCCAGAACTGACTTCGTGCGACAGCAGAAATTATCTACATCTCATCAAAATTGGTTGATGATTCTTGGCTTATATATCAGACCCTGCTCGAATTAGTTGACAACCATCAACCTACATCCCGACAACGACAGTTACTTTTCCTAATCCAAATACCCTGAAGAATGTGGTTGACGGCCAGCTTAGCCTACATACTAAAAATCGACCGACGAGGCCTTATCTTTTACTTGTATTCTATGTTTTCATGTACTTAGCTCGACAGGACAAAAAATGTATAAAATGCCAAAAATATTGTATTACTTTTCAGTTGAATATTTAAAGATTTGCTTATTTGATTTCACTAGCTATTGATAGTCATTTCTTAAATAGGAATCCAAATAAAACAATTTAAACACTTTGTTACCAAGCCTATCGGGCATAAACAACTTATAATTTTTTGATGTGGGATTCGCTCCCAATTATAAATCAATTTATATAAATATTCATAGATTTTAATATCAATATGTCTTATTCCGCACAACTTATAATACTATACATCGCTTGTTGGTTAAACACGATTAACACAAGGGATCAGTACTTGTACTAAAATCAAGTTAGAAATTTAAGGAGAGAGCCAACCTCAAAACTACTAGTTATTGAGGTTGGAAAATCTAATATTGTATATTCTTATTCAACATTTTTTGTTAACACACCAAAAAAGCTCATTTAATATCTTTTGTTAAGGCCTAGTTTATGTTAGGAAAATAAATAGGAATAAGCAAAATTTAAGGTGTACCAATGTAGTATTTGTCCCCTAGAATACAACATATCCTTTATCTGAAAGAGAGTATCAAATACTAGTAAGAAAATATTCGAAGAATCCAACTATGTTCGTTGTATTTTTGTCAATGCTTTACGTGCACAAAAAAATGTTCTATAATATAGGCATTTGAAAAGTAGTTGTTAGGATTTAATTAAAAGCAAACATAAAAACCTTAATTATTATAAAATAATTATTAGGTGAAATTTTTTAAAATTATTGTTACAGAATTGAATATAAAAGTTGTTATATAAAGTGAAGTTTGAGTTTCACTTTTAGTAATATGAGATAGAAGTTATTTTGAAATACTTATTTTATTATTATTATTATTTTTATAAATAGTATTTTTTTTCTTTTATTAATATGTGAGGAGAAAAACTGACTTGTGAAAATCACAAATTGATGAAAAAATCTCTTCCTAAAACTAAGCAATATAGTTTGAGAAAATATAAAGTTCAATCAAAATAAATAAAATCCAATTATCTCAACCAAAGAAAAAACATAATAATCAAAACAAATAAAGTCTAAAATAGAAACTAAATCTATGCAAAAGATTCTTGCGAATGATCAATATCTTCATCTATACCATCTTTGAAGACATTGACAACCTGTTCATCAGTAGACTAAAAAACAAATCCAAAAGATTTACTTAGCGCTAGGATAGCACATGCTACACCAAGAGAATCTACTTGCGTGGCAGATGAACTCGGTGTTATAGAATGTGTTGAAGTTTGAGCAACTAGTGTAGAATAAGAAACGAAAGCTAGGCCCAAATTGGTAGTAGTATGATAACTACTATCCATATGCGAATTGGTTGGAAACTCACCGTTTAACCTTGCTGAACCCATGTTTGTGTTCAATTGTGAGACCCATCATTCCCCACATAACCATATACAACCAACTTATTGAGTTGACCTACTAGCTCAATCATTGCTAACCCTTAGAGACATATTATACTTATGCAGACCCATTTTTCAAAGTTGGATTATTTAGGACAGCTTCATATCTGGACTCTCCATGACCAATCAATCATAAATAAAACAAAACGTAGATAATTTCTTATACTTAAAAAAAATTCAAGTAAATTCACCATCAAGTATAAAATTAAGACCATGGGAAAGGGGCTTTGTGACATTTATTGAAACTTTTATTTTGAAATTTTGTCGAGATCGCAATGCCTTTCCATCAAAAATTTCAAAATTACTAATAGCATTACCTATAGATTTAGTCATTAATTTCACTTTGGCCTTAGGAGGAATATCTACGACTTGTATCCAAAATGCAATAGAGTCAAGTGCCACCATTCTAACTGGGACTGAGCCTGTAAAACAACTAAGAACTAATAATTGATTGCAAAATTGCCAAGGTCCATTCCTTAGCACTCGATTTATATCATCCTCATAGAAAAAGTGAAATCTAAATAAAGAATCCCCTCTATAATAAAACTCATCACTTTAACTGACTGTCAGAATGAGGCCATAGTAGCCTTCAAAGTTTGAAAATTGATTAGTTTGTCGCCTACCAAACGGCCAAGTAAATAGTAATCAAATGGGTAAAGATTATCATAATCACAATTTAGAGATAAACTGAGGCTATTGACATCCAACTCAAGATCCTACACAAGAGATGCTAGAAAACTATGCATAAAGCAAGAAGAGAATAGCCATTTTAATTATTTATAAATTAGGTGTGACATTATAAATAGACAAATATATTTATTATTTAAAATAAAAAATAATCAACTAGTAAACATTACATGATGCAAATTGATTTATATAGCTAAGATCAGGAGGCATGCTTTTAGCTCTCTTAGATATATGAGAAGATTGAAATTCAGGTTATTGACACAAAAAAGACTAGTTATTCGAAAGCTAACAAAGGTGTAGGAGAAGATTTTTTTGGTTGCCCACGCCGTCGCTTATTTTATTAGTTATATAGGGATTTTCTTAAATTATTTTATTTTTAAAACGAAGTAAGTTTACTATTTGTTAGGTAAAAAGTATCATTTTTGTGAAAAAAAAACCAAATTTTCATTTATATTTTTTCGTAATTTAAGATTTTTTTTGCTATTCTTTTCAAAAGAAAAAAAAAGTTATATAAAAATATAATTTATTTTGTGTAAAATAATAATTTTAGAGAAATAAAAATTAATTTTATAATTACAAAATATAATTATTTTATGAAAAAAAATTAAAATTTCTCATTTTTTATGTATTAAATAATTTTTAATAAAATTTACAAATGTTTAAATGTATAATAATCTTTTTATTATTTTAATATTTTTTATTAAAATAAGTTTTCATATACTTAAATTTTTTTTACATATATAAGAAGATTTGTAAAATAATACAAATAAAAAATTAATTTTTAGTAAAAAGTGCATTTTATTGTAACAAAGTATAATTACTTTGTTTAAAATCAAAATAACAATTTCATTCCTCGTTCCACTTATACAAATTTTCATCTTTAATATATATATTTTTTATCAATTTTAATCAGCAAAAATTAGTAAATGTAAGTCTAAAAAAATATTGAAATCAATTATAATAAAAAAAAATAAGTTTAGTAAAAATCAATTTATTTCGCATATACAAAAGCTGAAGACATAACTCTATTTTAGTCCAACATTCTATTTTATTTTTTTGGATTGTTTCCACTTATAAACAACTTTTTTTCAAAAGTTTTCCTATTATTGTTTAAGTTTTTAGATTGGATCATAATGAATTGGCACATGAAATTAGAATAATTAAAACCATTTAGATTGAATTTGATAAATCAAATTTATATTTTTTTTCTTAGTTGCATACCATATACTCAATCCTGCATATATAAGCAAGTATTTATATTTTATTTGGCATTAATTTTCCTTACACTGACCAGTGGTTGAACTATATGTTGTACCTGTATAAACAAAATTACAAAATTGAAATATCCCGAGGAACTACATATATGATACATTTTTTTCTGGGAAACCTTCTTATATGTTCAGTCAACTAATCTGTATTCCACCATTCTTCCAGTCTTTAGAACCAGAAAGCAGTGACCGAACACTAACCGGCTGTAATCCAAGTGTTATTGCCTGAAATAATTCACCAAAATTTTTTCAGCTTAATTAGAATTATTTTAAAAAATAAAAATAAAAACCTAGTTCATAAACCTTTGATTGAAGACCAAAGAAAATCATGAAATGAGATTGGAAACCATTTAGATTTTCCGTTTAAGGCTTTCATTCTACCCGCTTGATAGGATTAAGCTACTACCAACTTGCATAGGGATAAAGCTCCAACAATTATGGTCATACCTAGCAATATGTCTTAAATATGATTGTGAAAGATTAACAAAATCAAATTAGAATTATAAAGCTAATGAATCAACTATTGGCTACAATGGATTTCCTTGTACTGCAATTTAAGTCCACATTTAGATTACCTACACGAGTGTTCCATTAACAACACTTCAAGAAGGTCAACACAGGCCAAGCAATCATCAATGGACAGCTTTGAAGCTTTAAAGCCCATGGAATTCATTTAAAATAATAGATGAACATATAAATGTACAAAATATATTTATTGAGGTCTAGAGAGTAAGCAAGAATCAGCAAGTAATAAATCAGCAAAAATTCTTTAGTTACCTGGTCAGTGATCAAAGAATTGTCGTGAAAAACTATAACAACGAATTTCCATTTAATTATCACCAAGTCATCAAACAATCATCTGAAGATTAACAAAATCAAATTAGAATTTGAACTTATTTTAACAAATTTGCTTTAGAAATGGGAAAATAAGAAATAACACCGTCATGGTAATTGGCTGAAAGAAAAAAAAAAGAACAAAAGAACACACTCATCGAACAGTTACCAGTTGAAATGCGGAAAAAGAGCCTTGCAAAGAAATAATTGAATACCAACGCCTCCATAAATACCTTGAGATTTCATGAAACAAAAGCATCTGGTTCTCTTAAGGATTGAATCCGTGCCATTTTCTTATCACTTTTAGCATCTGGTTCTCCGTCTTCTTCTTCATCTATCATGACAACTGCAGGGATTTGTTGTTTTTCCATACATGACCACTCTCTATGATTTCGGCTTCTGTTCTTCACCAACATAGCCGATATAGAAAAAAAGTTAATATAATTGATATTGAAGGAGATGATGGGAATGCAAAGCTCATATACAAAATGAGTTCCACCTACAAAATAAGAAAAAAAAAATTATAAAAGAACAAACACAACACAAAAATGGAAAAGACAAAGAGAAATCAAAAGTTAGGGTAAACCTCGTGAAAAGAATTCTCAAACCCTCCATGAAATAGAGGAGAAAAGGGGATGGTCAAAAGTTAGTCGATTGCATAAGTTGGGGTAAGGTTGCAGCAGTGCTGAAGAGAGAAGATGGGAGAAGGGAAATGATTGCAGTATTAGAGTTCACGCAGATAGCTATTGCCAAGCGAACGCTATCATTTTTGAAGAGGAGTTATTGATGTAGCAGGATAAAGGTGAAAAGTCTTTTTTCCCCTTTAAATTAAAATTTTTTTGACAATTAAGTCTCAAAATTGATACTGTTCATTCTTAGAGACACTCAAAATATATATATATATATATGTATATGTATATATATTTTTTTGATTGTTACGAAAATGCATGGGTTGGTGGTGAATCGTTTTCCTCGTTAATCTAATAATAATTAAACATTTGAATATCTATTGATTATTGAAAATAAATCCTTAGGAGTCACTTACATAAACTTATTTCATTCAAATGAAACAAAAATTCAATAGGTATAGTTTACTTTTGTCTTCTCGTAACCTTCCATATTCATTGTACACATGAAAAATGATATCTGATTTGCTCTTTAATGGTATGAGTGTGTGTACATACAATTACATACATTGTGACTTTCTACATATATTTCAAGACTTTGTGTAATTATTGGATTTATTCTAAAATCAAAATAGAAACATGATAATTAATGTGAAAGGAATAGTGCTAATTACAATGGAAAAATATTGAAATTTGGAAGCAAGTCTTTAATGTCAAAGTGCTTTAAATTTATATTTGTCAAATATGATTTCTCCAATTTATTTTGTTGGTGTAAATTCAACAGATAATTCAATATTTTTATTTTTTTCTTCCAACCTTGGGATTAATGATCACACATGATAACTAGAGGTCATCTATCTTTGTTATCTGAATTATTTTATTCATGTTAGTCCCAATGTTAAGCCTTACAATCCTACATTGTTTAAAATATAAGTTGTATGAGTATATATAATATTAGCTTTTTCAACCTCAATAGCTAACTGTTAGCTTTTGTGGTTGGCACTCTCATGATTATATACGTTTCCAATTTTTTTACATAATATCATAGCTTCATGCCTCAACAGGTTGATTCTAGATCCATGTTCAAATTTTACTGTTGGACTAATGATGATTCCAGTTTTGGACCAAAACTGATGAAGAGAAGTCAGCCGGTCCATTTATAAGCAAGTTAAAGTTATACCTCAGGCTAAACTCGATTGCACTTGTAGGGATGTGTTGGGAAATAAATCACACATTAAAAGATTATATAGTTATTGGATTCTCCAACTTAAATAGTTAGCTTTTAAGGTTGAAGAATTTAATTTTACATACATCCATTGAACTTGTATTTTTATCAATATGGAATTTTATGTCTTAAAATCAAATAATAGCGATGATATATAATTAATGTGTTATGAGAATAACTTTAAATTTTTAATTGTTTGCATTATAATTTTATAATGGATCATATTCATCAAATTAACGGCTAAAGTTAAAGAGGAATAAAAGACCAAGTACATCTACACATTAAAGTTCTCAATTAGATCAATGATGTTATGAAAAATTAAAGATAAGATATACAACAATTATAGAAGTTACTGAGAATTGAGCTACCATAAAAAAGTGGATCGAGTGATATATCTTCTTCAGTTTAGGTTCAAATTGACATCATCATCATCAGTCTAAAAGGACTTGAACACACCTCTTCAAGTGTAAATGGGCTTGACTATGGCTTTACATTAACAGGTTGGTACAAAATGAATTGGCTGACATATCTTCTTCAATTACGGTCTATAGAATTAAAATAGTAACAGTGAAAATTTTATTACATGCTAGAAATTTGATTATAGAAGCTTGCAGAAAATTGGAAAAGATAAGTAGTCTGTTGGGGCTGAAAACGACATAGGACCTGTTGAGTAGTGAATTGAGTGGGGTTTGAAGTCGTAGTATAATTTCCATTAATTAGTGCTTCCACAGTAACAACTCTACATTTGAAATCTGCAACAACTTCTGATCCACTATTTAAAGTTTTCCAACTGCTATTAACCATTCATAATTCACAGTCATTAAATTATCAATCATTCCTTAATTTGGTAACTGTAGCCCCACTTTCTCATGATATTTCAACCGACTATAATTATTGTGGAATTTATCTAGAATTTTCTATGATATTATGGAATTCATCCTCTATTCTGTAGACAAATCTGAATATTTGTTGCTCTCTGGATTTAACCAATCAATAGGTTTCTAATGGATTTTAACCATCACAAAATTATGGTGTAAACAAATGCCTCTGCATATAATTTGATTGAAAAATCAAATTGTATGGATAAAAGGTAAGATAAGGTGTCTCTAGTGTTTAGCTCCACAGTGTGATTCACAATTCCATAGCCTTAGGAAAGATAGCTAAATACATAAAATATTTCCATAGGATCCTCAATGCACCAATTCCATAAGAAGTTTAATTTTCCACAAGCTCTTCTCTCAGTTCATTTTTTTTATTAAAAAAAGTAACTAAAAAAACATGCAGAAAACTTAAAGCATAAATTAAAATAAGATGAATATAAAAAGTGTCCAACAGGTATATTTCATATTAAGTAGCTAGAAAGCCAACTTAGTGTAGAACAGAAGCATAGCCATGGGATTAGCCTTAGATTTTCCCAAGGTCTCCATAGAAAAATACTTGTGAGTATTATAAACCTAGGGATTACATTGTTGATCACTCAGGTTCTGTTACTCCCCATACGTGGGAAGATACTTATGTATGTATTGTCCATTTATGTCCTTTGTTTGTGATTCTCATGCTAGACTATGCACGAGTAGTTGAACAACTTTAAACTTAGGAGGTGTCATATCACTTCCTATAGGTTTCTCCTTAAGGATTACTTCAACTCCATATGTTCCATGGAATTGTTCTCCTTTAAACTTATCCACACTGAATTCTCCAGTGAAAGTTGATAATGTTGTCTCTATAGAAATCAAAGGCTCTATAGATTTCCATAAGGCTTTTGGCATCTTGAGTTGCATGAGACTTATTGTTGAATAATTGTTTATTAAATCCTTGGTGATTGGTTTCCTATTGACTTGTGCCATAGCTTGTAGTGGCTTTTTAGCCACCATTGTAAGTTGCTGAGAACCAACTACCTGCAGAGTAATTCAACTATAAAAAACTTTCTCCCTAAGGTTAACTATCCCCCGAGTGCTGAGTACTGGGATTCTACTAGCATTTTTATTTTCATGTTTGGATTGAAAGCTAGAATGCTAGTTGATTGATTCACTAGCACATCCACATGAAAAGATATATCCCCCAGTGTATGATTACACACTATTCCACGTTGTCGCAATAGTAAAATCCACAAGCATATTAATAATACTAGGAAATTTAGAGCACAATACCTTGAAACCATTACCAGGTGCTTCCCCAATAGATCTTCAGTAGCCTCTTTAGATTCTCTTTAATCGGACTTTCCATTGTTGGCTTCCTTGTGAGGAAAGATATGTGTATTATCTTATCTTTTGGCCTCAGATCTTTATCTTTGTCGTTTGCGCTTTTGGGTTTTGAGGAATGGCATGGGGAATTTTTTGCATTCCAACTATTACCACTGGTGTGTTGGTTCCACAGTATGTTGCACTGTGAATTAATGTTGATCCATGTAGAATTTGTATGAATGATCCTTTGGTGACATTTTTGGTAGCCGATCTCTTTGATAAGATGGCTTTTCTTTAGGAATCCATACTTATGTTACTTTCTCCCTAGGGACTTCCAGTGGACTTTTGTGTTTTCATTTGTGATTAGGAGTTGGGTATTGGTGATCCATTGACATAGTATTAATAATGGCCACTGGGGGTGGATTAACAATCTTTAGATTCTCCTCTTTAGGAAATTTGACTTTCTCCTTAGGGACTTGCGGTAAATCAACATGTTGTGGAGTCTTCTTGAATGATGATGTTGAGTTCACTAGCCTTTTTCCATTATAATCTGCACAACTATCACTTACAGTGAAATGATTGACAGTGTTAGTATAAGCCTATTGAGAAAGCTTGCTTAGGATTGCCAATAGTCACAGTCTGTGGTACCTCAACCCGGTGAGAATCACAAGAGTGTTTTATAAGGTGGTGAAAATAACCAGCCTCTTGTGGAACAACAGAATGCCCCCTGAATTTTTCTAAGGATTGCCTAGTAGGCTTGTGTATAGTAGCCTGCCTAGGACTTTGTGGGGAGTAAATGTATTACTCCATGCTTTGAACATAGCAATATGATTTTTCAGCACATCATCAATTATTTTTTATTGTTTATTCATTCTATTACCCTGACCTTTTACAAACTCCTCAAGTATTTTATTTTGTTCGTTCATTTCTATAGCTTGATTTTTTAATTATTTCTTGAATTACTCTAGACTGCCTAGTCATTTCATAAAAAAATTATTGTAGTTGAATAGACTAGGAAACATTACCTTAATTTCCAGTGTCAGAATCTCTGTCTTGTTGGTGAACTGGCTGTGGATAAGCCAATCCATGATGTGGAATGCATTCTTGCATTGCTGTTGCAGTATCATATTCCAGCTCATAGGAACTAGCAACCATGTATTTTTCATTAAAACGTCTAGATTCCATGAGATTGTGTCCCATCGAGTGTGCCAAAAATTGTTTGTTGTAAATTTATGGGTGCAATTACGAGGTGTGCCACGTGTGAATGAAAGTGCACAAACCTATGTTGTGCCTTTTGACTTCAAGGAATCAGTGATTATAGATTCCCAGATTTTCTTACTACAGTAGGTCCGAAATCTCAGTTAGCAATATAAGAAGTAATTATGAAGAATTGACTATGGAATTAAAATAGTAACAATGAAAATTTTATTGAATGCTAGAAATTTGATTACAAAAGTTTATAGAAAATTGTAAAAGGCAGAAAAAGAAATAGGGCATGTTGAGTGGTGAGTTGAGTGAGATTTGGAATCGTAATTTCCAAGAAGTAATGCTTTCACAGTAACTGCTTCACAGTTGAAATCTGTAACAACTTCTGATTCACTACGTAAAATTCTCCAACTACTACTAACCACTCATAATTTACGTAATAGTTGAGTTATTCAAGCATTTCCTAATTGGTAACTATAGTCCCACTTCCTTATGATAATTCCATAATATTGTGAAATTTATCATTTTCTCTGTAGATACACTTTAATATTTGTAGTTCTGTGAACTTGATCAATCTATAAATTTCTAATGGATTTTGACCATCACAAAATGATGGTGTAAACAAATAAATAATAATGTTGAATGGGTAATCTGAATAAAATGGTTTTGCAATAAAAATGAAGAATATAATCGCTTCTAGTTTCTAACGAGGAAAACAAGATTTCACTAAAATAGTTGAAGCTCCATATGTAGCATCATTAAATTATTTAACCCAATTATTTAAATAATGGTTGGCAAGTTACAATTATGCTTCGTATATAAAATAACAAATATATGACAAAGAAACATAGAATGGATAACGTTAAAAAAGATTGCTTGTCCTCCTAATCTTTTATTTATGTATAACACTTTTTTATTTAAAAATATTATTCTTTGATTATACTAAAATAATCAAAGTTTTTTTTTGTCAATAGAATTATTATTATTTTTTGCTACTCGACTTCAATAAAGGATTGTCTTTATATTATTATTTTTTATTTAATTTTAAATAGTA
>CAOJBK011629040.1:0-14513 GCA_948294925.1 Codiaeum variegatum
TTATTTATGCATTATTTCATCCACGTGACAATGTCTGCTAATCTAATTATTTTAAATTTGTGATTATTAGTATATATAGGAACTGTGCATACACATGTCAAATTTTAATTTTCAAGTTGGGAGTTGCAGGCAATTGTATACACAAAGTACTCTTTTGTCCAACACTATCAACCATGTGCTTAGAATTGAGTCTGAAACTGTTTTTCAAAATTATATTTGAGTTTTTCAAAATAAATCACAATGTAATAGGTTAGTTTCACTACAAGAAAAACATGACTCTTGAAATTAATCATTTCTTTCTCTTTATATATATATATATATATTAAGAATACATGGTTTTCTTTCGAATTCTGCTTCGAACCTAATTTAATCCTGGTTGAATATCTGGCTCTTAACCTTTCTACCTTTTCTTGTTCAAAGCTAGGTTTTTCATTTGTTCTCAATAAGCCTTATGTTATATCATGCAGAACAAAAGAAACCCCATCCCAAAATTATTAAAGTAATTGGTAATAGTGTTTTCAACTTCAAAAAATAAAATACACTGTAGTTTCTGGGACTTAAACCAGACAAAAGCCTGAGCAGCCTCTCTAACAAGGCAAATTATGATTCCAGTGTCATAGTTAGGATGTTTATCACTGACATATGATCAGGAGTAAAAAGTAATGATGGAGATCTTTATATTACCCTTATCAATAAAAAAGAGAATCCAAAGAGCAAAGGGTTTATCTAGAAATTTGTGTAATAAAAATCTTGTCAGAGTCCTTTACCTAATTATGGATCCAGGCAGCAATGTAACTTCTGCTAGGGACACTTATTGGCCATGGAACAGACATTGCTTCCATTATAGCTAGACAAGAAATAGAGAAGATCTACTTATTGATGCTTATAAGATGTGTTAGGAGTACAACTGTGCAAATTTAGACATTTTTGTTGGATTTGATAAGGTCGTTGAAGACGGTGTTGATGTTATCTTCATATCAATATGTCATCTCTTCTCAACTCCATTTTATAAGGACATGATAGAATTTTAGGCTTTTGAGGCTATTGAGAAAGGGATAATTGTGTCCACTTCTGAATATTAGTTCTACTAATTCTAATGCCATTAATATAACACCATAGATTATCATTATTAGAGTTAATGTCATTGATTGAAATTTCTCTATTGATATATTACTTAAAAGTGGTATCGTTATCAAGGGTGTTTCTATGTTCAAAGACACTACTTTCGTTGAGTAAAAAATTTTAGCTGTTGATTTATGTGGAAAATGCATCAGTTGTCAAATCTTCTCTTGTTGCTTTATGTTTATTCGATTCACTATACCAACAATTGGTGTGTGGCAAAATTGCAGTTTGTCATGGTGTCTTTTTGAAGGTGTTGAAAAAGAAATCGTTATTCAGAAATCTAGTAAGATTGGGATTGTTGTTGTCCAAGCACCAACTAGTAAAAAGACATTAACATCTAAACCTTTTTTGAATCACCAATTGACGATCAACACCTGATTGTCAAATTGTGCTTGATTATATTTCATCCTTATTTGATCCATATATTATGATTAAGTTTCATAAGACACTTTATCTTATGTGATGCATGTCGTGCTTTCACGCAATTTGAATGGAATTCCTCGGGTTAGATTGTGTGAACCTGCAAAGATAGAAAAACCAGTCAGGGGTGGCCGGATGCTTGTCCAGCATAAATCCTCTGACGGTCAAGTCAATTACTCTAGAAGAGTTATGAGAAAGCTCTCAGAAAATGGAATTGTAGCTCTTTGTGTTTGTATTGAGCCGTACCTGTGTGGCTATTTGAGGAGTATATATAAGGTTGAGACCCTATAGTAGGGACACATGTCTGTTTGACCTTTTGTGGATAGGACACATGTCTGCTTTAGGTAGTCTATAAGTACCTTGATATGACAGTGATATGACCGAATGACCGCTGATTGATATAGTCAGTCTATCTCTGTTAGACGAGCGAATCTCGTAGGCTAATAGGCTAGATCTCTGAAGGTTCGGGGGATTCGGGGAGTGACTAGCAGACTCGTTAGACTTGGTCTGACTTCCAAACCCTTAGTTGATATCGAACCAGCTTAATGCAACACTATAAGAAAACTGCGATTTACCGACCCCGATTACTGATCCAATTTTTTACCGACCCAATAATTATACTTGCCGACCAAATTGTGACGCAATAAGGAAAAAAATTAAATAAATTATTTACCGACGACTTATCGACAGAAAAAATGGGTCACCAAATAACTGACGCAATTTTAGGGTCGGTAAGTCGTCACTAAATTGGCGGAAAAAATTTATTAACTTCCCACCAAAAATATACTCACCAGTTTCTGACGAATTAATTGGGTCGGTAATTAGTAACCCATTTTTTGGATCGGTAAGTGGTCAATAAGTATGAGACGCGAAATCAAACTTTTTTCATTAAAATTGGCGTACAAATGAATTTATTTACCGACCCAATTTTGGGGTCAGTAGCGGGTCGATAAGTTTTAATATAAAAATAACTTTTTTCCCAATTATACCAGACTAGCCTAACCCCTTCTCCCTCAACTCTTTCCCCATTCCCATTCAAGACCAAAATAGCCTAATCCATTCTCCCTCAACTCTTTCCCCATTCTCGTTCGAGCCAAATCTCTATCCTTCACAAATCCAGAACTGACCAGCCGGTGAGCTCCCATCTTCATTGACCCATTACCGCTGTGTCTGTCGAGCTCCCATCTCTAGTGAGCTTGAATCAATGGCAATCGCCTCAAATCCAAAATCACAGAACCAATTCAGTCTCCTTTAGCTGAACCCCAAAACCCAAAGCTTCTACATTGTCTTTCATCATCGATCCACTGTTGACGGCAGAGTAGCAGCAACAGAAGCAGAGGAACACTGCAGTGGCACTAAACAGCAGCAACACTAGCAGTAAGTCTCAGTGAACATGTTAACTAATGAAATCTCACTACTAAAGCTAATTGTTTGGGAATTAAAACTAATCTCGTTTTATTAATTATATGAAGGAGAATGATCATTATACCATATTACAAACATCACAGGTTATGATCACAACAATCTTTTTGGCGTGGGATGTCATATTAGCATGGCATGTTTTACATCTCTGTAAGTCCTCGTTTGATGAAGCTCTAACTAATGACCAGGTAAAATCTCATTGCTACAAAATTCTTTGCTCAATTCTTTCATCATTAGCCAGACATGTACATTTTAAGGTTTACTTTTTATGCATAAACTGAATGTAAATTGAGTTTTGATTGATTTTATTTGAATACCATCTCTTCACTACTGATTGAAACAATTCAGAATTAAAATTAATAACTTTCACTATGTTGTGATTAATTTTAATTCTGAATTGTTTCAATCAGTAGTGAAGAGATGGTATTTGATTAGTCTAAATAGCAGAAGAGGATGTGGAAAATGTTGGGTCTCATGTTTGCTAGCTGATTGTGCTCACTTTGAATTTTTAAGTAGAGTTAAGTTTGGCTTTGTTTAAGCCATGAGGAAAAAAAAAAGGAAAAAAAAGTTGATATGAAATGCTTGCTAATGGAAAATTAAGTGAAATTAATGGTCTTCTTTAGCTTGGGTAAACATATTAATGTCATTTTTGCGAAAGTATTCGTCTTTGTTGTTCTGAAGGCAAACCTGAGTGGATTGATTTGTTTCTCTTTGTACTAAATTTTGTTGGCAAGTGTTGATTTCAAGCAAGTTATTCACCTTGTTTTTTTTTTAGTTGAGACAGTTGTTTTAACCTTTTTTTTTTTATGGCCAACAAGTTATTTTAGCCTTACAGATATAATAACAATAACAATAACAATAAAAATAACAATAACAATAAGTCTTTATTATAAGTTTGTATTCTATTGCTTAATTACAGATAACTATGCGTAAACACCAAAGCCAAGACAGAGATAAAGACAGGGTTTAGAGTTTTGGATTGTTTAGTTTTTAAATTTTTTTTGTCCTTTTTATTTTGAGAATTGGATTAAACTTATTTGAAGGGAATTAGATATTATTTAGAAGTATTATTATTTGTTTTTCATATGAGAAAACATCCCATGTTTAGAGAAACTCTATCAAAATGTTTATAGATTTTAAATATTTTTAAAATATTAATTTAATTATTTCATATTTTCACATGAAGATTGGTGAATCAGCAATCTAAATCCCACAAGATCACAAAGTAATGCGAAGAGTGCCAAGAAACCGATGTGTAAAGAGCCCTATAATTGATCCTCAGAAAGAAAGTTCTTGGGAGAATTCAAGGTAATAATGTACTTAACTACTTTGGTACTACCTATGTGTTTTAACCAAATTGTTTTTTTTCCTGGAGAGAGTGTTGAAATGTGTTGAATTGATAAAAGGCTTGTCATTGATAAGTGGCTCAATTTCATCATATGCATAGCTTATATCCCAAATGGCTCGAGTTATAAAACTGATGATTTAACAGTTGGGTGCAAACTCTTCACTTAATACTACTACCTCTCTTCACTTAAAGAGAAGGAAACAAACCAACACCACCCCCTAAAAGCCTTGTATTTATATTATTTTTGTGTATGGTTTTTGGGAAATTTGGGGAAGGGGGATTTGCCCTTTTAGTAATAGTAACACACATGAGAGAGTAAGAGAGCAGAGTTTTTTTTTTTAGAATAAAATTAAAAAAAGAAAAAGTAGAGGGTCCAAGGCTATTAGCGTACAAGTCCACAAATTTTTTATATTTACAAATTAAGGAGATGATTTGGTCAAATCAATCTGGTCCATCATATAAAATCCAACCTAGTTACATCCAGTCAAAACCCAGTCATATGCAGTCAAACCCAGTCAAAATCGACCAACCCACTCGAACTTGGTCAGAATCAGTAAAAGCCTTTTGAAAACTTGATAATGGCCAAATATACCTAATTTTTACTTTGTTTCTTAGCCAGTATCTCTATCCAATTACATTTGATCTATTTATTTTAGTGTGTTTTCAGCTCTAAATATTAATCTAGAGCTAAGTAATGCAAAACTTTGGATTGGGTGCACAAATAGGGTAAAAAGGAGCAAGACTGTGATGAGCTTGAACGTACTTCAGTATTTTGATCATAATTTGAGTTACAGAGCTCCGATTGAGGTGATTCAGGAACAGTTGGGAAACTAAGAGAAAAACTCTACAACTTTGTAGAAGACTATAAAGCTTAATTCAGTTTTCATGGGTAGTTTTCACGATAGTGAATAGTGTTTGTGACCACTTGTCTGCTCATTATTTTAAAGTGAAATTAAGGTATTTATCACGGGTATTAGTCATGGTTGTGATTGACCTGTGAGCTACTATTTCAAAAGTGAAAATAGAGCATTAAGTCACGGGTATGGCTCACGGCCGTGAGCACGCAAATGATGCCCTATAAAAGCAAAAAATAACAGAAAAAAGGGGTTGTCTTGGAATTTTGGGTCTAAGACTCTCTAAAAAATCCTAGAGCCTCTAAGAACTAAGGAATTGGATATCAAGAGAGCAAATTTGAAGTGGAGGAATACACTTTGTGTAAGATTGAGCAAGATTATTAAGGGATTAGAGGATTGAGCTAGATTTCTTCAAAGGTTTTATGGTTTCTTTCCTTCTTTCAATTCTTGTTCTTTCTTTGTTATTATGAGTTAAACGTCACTTGTCTATCTAGATTACACAAGTTTTAATTGCTTTGTATGGATTAATTAATGGATTGTTTAATGGAATTCAATTTTTATTTCAATTTGTGTCTTTGAATGAAATTTTCTTCACTTTACTTAGCAATGCATGCTTGCTTATAATGGTTGTTATTCTTTCTTTGCTAGAGATAGAAAGATTGAGTTTAGAACACTTATAGGCACATGGGTTTGTTGTGATTGCTAGAGATAGAATCACAAACTCCTAGGATTTTCTTTGATTCCTTGAATCGCTTAATGCTTTGCTTAATTGAATGGGTTTATGAAGAGATTCTCTACTCATTACTTAGGAATTAGGGATTTAATCACTTGAGAAAGGATTAAATCTAGTTTTGAAGGAATACCCATTTGATGCTTGAATGAAATTTTATTGAGTTGTTGATTGTTCTTGCAATTGTGATTAAAACGAGTCAAAGTCTAGGTAGACGCTCTTTCTCATGGTTGTTTCTTCTTAGAACTTACATTTTCTTGAATTTATCGCATTAGGAATTAGTTATTGGTTAGGATTTTAACTTTTAGTTTTTAATCAATCAAAACCAACATTAATTGTGAACTAGACAATAGTTTAAGTTTGAGCTAGTAATTGCGTCGGTGTCTCTGTAGATCGACCTCGTTACTGCTATACTACCCAAAAAATAGGTTCCCTTGCCTAGAGCCAGGGCAGAATTAGTCGTCGAGCATTATAAATTTTAAAACCTCTGGTGCCTCTCTGCAAGTATCAAGTTTTTGGCGCCGTTATCGGGGACACTTTGTACGCAATATTAGCAATATAATAGCAATTATTGATCTAGTCTTTTTGTTCATATTTGTTTATTTTCATTTAATTTTTGTTTGTTTTTTTTTTTCTATTTTACCTTTTCATTTGTTTGTTTGTTTTAGTTTTTGTTCTTAGAAAAATTTCTCCATGGATGATTGGTACTATTAACAATGGAGTTCCTACCCGAATCAAGAATGGGGATATTTGGGAAATCATTATCATAGCCATGGATACATCTTTCAAGATGATTTTCCAAATGGATATGGATGGGGAGCATAAGAGAAGTCATCCCTTGAGCTTGCAGTGGAAAGATTCGTGGAGTCTACGGAGAATCGGGAGAAGGAGGTGCACAACAAAAGCGATGTATTGGGAAATACCTTCCCAACACAATTTGAGGTAGAGGCCACATTAGAGGATGATAAGCAAGAGCTAAAAGAGCGTAGGTTAGAAGAGATTTTTGTGAAAATAGTGGAAGCTACAGATAGTAGATTTCAGAGCATATAAGAGGTTATGGCCAAGCTATAAGGTTCAATTTTGACCCTAACATTTATCAGGTATACCACATAACCCCTAAATATTTTTGAAAAATTAATTAAGCCCCTAACATTATGAAAAATGGTGCAAATTAGCCTAATGTCGTTAATGGGTGACACGCCATCAAAAAAATGGGGTGACACGTCATCAAAAAGGGTGCCATGTCATCAAAAATGGGTTCCACATCATCAAATTAACGGTGTTGGGCAAATTTGTACCATTTTTCATAACGTTAGGGGCTTAATTGATATTTCGAGAACGTTTAGGGGTGATGTGATATACCTGATAAACATTGGGGTCAAAATTGAACCTTTTCCCTTATGGCAAACTAACAAGCTTCTCTTCTCAACCTAGAAGTTCAAGTTGGAAAAATTTTGGAGTTTTTACGCACCTCACCACAAGAAAATTTACCCATCTATGTCAATACCATTCCGGAGGAGCAACAAAATACCACTACTCTGTAGTGGTTATGGGATGATGATAGTGATGAAGACAAGAATGGTAAGCAATATGACATGGATGAAGTGGGAACAAGTGTTGAAAATGTAACACCTATAATCCAAACACCCACCATTCCTATAACCCAAATTCCAATCATTGAACACTCTACCACACCATGCTTTACACCACTACTACCCTTCTCAAAATGTTTAGTTGTTGGAGAAACAAGTATGTGGTTAGTACTTGTGGTCTCTATATTTTCTTTAGAGAGGGAAATCTACTTTATGGAGGTGTTAGAAAACAAAATGAGCACATTTGGGTGGCAACTCAGAGAAGTACAAGGGGTGGAGGAAGCATATATCATATTCAATCGCTTGGAAGCTCAACCTATATGCCCCACCATAAGCCAATGGAAAAAGCTCTTTGATGATGGTTCCAAACCTTACAAGCTCAGGTATGCACACTATGGAGAACCAAAAATATTTTTTGTTACTAAAAGAAGGCTATGTAAGGGCCAACACCCTTACATACCCTTCTTTGTTCTGATTTATAGAAGTATCCACCATAAGGAATCCACTGCTTCCTTAGTGGAAGATGAATAACAATAACGTCCAACTAATACGACGTTAAAGAAGCGCTAAATAGGAGGCAACCCATTAATTATTTCATTTTTTCTTACTTTCGTTTAATGTTTATTTTTTAGTATTTTTGTTTTATGATAACTTTCACCATATTTCTTTTGTGGTTTTTATAAGGAACCAAAGTTACTAACCTTGATCTGTAGTATACATCTTCACTACTTAGCTCAGATTATTATTTTAGGAAGATTAGACACCTTCTATTTTAGGGCATTACTCTCTCTCTCTCTCTCTCTCTCTCTCTCTCTCTCTCTCTATTCTTTATTCTTTTTACACACATTGGGGACAATGTGTGGTTTAAGTGTGCGGGTGAATTGTATTGTTTGTTTTCATGATTGTATGTTGAATTCATTTTTTGTCACGCATGAATGCCTGAAACAGGAAATAGCAAAACTAAGCACAATGCAATACAAGTTTCACTTGCATTTCGATAGGACTTTAAAAATTGGGGAAATTTTTTTTTTAATCACTTTATAGACTCTAGTTTTCACATATGACTTTGGTTTTTTTATTAAACTTTGAACATAGTGGTTGATAGTAGGAGCCCACTTGGCACGATTCCTACGACTAAGTTCTAGGGAGTTTAGTCACTGTTTGAGTGTCTAGTCCTTTTCTGTGCATGAATTAGTTTAGGTAACTAGAGCTAGTACTTGAATTTTTTTGATTGGTTTTCTTGGAAAAGGGAACAAATATGAAAATATTGTGCACCCATGAAAAAGTATGTGAAAAGAAAAAAAATTGAGACTTTGAAAATTATAACATATTCCGCTAGTTTCTTATTGCATAAAGCGAAATCATGAATAGTATTAGTAGCCGGTTAAACAAGTTTGTGACTAGTTGAGTAACCGGGGGTCGGCGCCACAAAGTGTTTACCTTCGCGTCAAAAGACAAGTGATGGGTTTAGTTAAGTAGGGTCCCTCAAAAACATTAAAAATTTCATGATGGTATGCACTAAACAAAAAAAAAGGAAATTTTTGATTCCCAAGAAAGATCGAGCGAGTAATTCGAGAAATATTTAGGTTGAATGACTTAGTTCTAGCCATGTTTTTGGGATTAGACATTTAATTGTGTGATTGAATTATCTTGGAGCCAGGTTGTGAGAATGGTGCCTTCATAGATTCTGAATTCAATTTTAATGTTCTTAGTTTATCCATAAAACCAAAGCCTTGTGAAAATCGGATGTCTATGCAAGTGATTTTTACTCTTTTTATTTTTCTAGATTCTTGGTTCTTTGATGATTGCAAGTGGAGAATGTGTGTGATTGTATTTAAGTTTGCTTGAGGACAAGCAAATGTTTTTAGAAGGAAAATGACACTTTTTGAATATCATATATAAAGGATACATCCCCAAAAGTTAGATGCAACTTGTTACAACTATCCTTTGCATTTTCTAAAGCTTAAAGAACATAAAGTTCACATTTTTATTTCGTACTCTATTTTTCAAGAACTTTTATTATAACACTTATTTTTTTAAGTTGTTGAATCTTTTTACTACAACTCCTCATTCAAACACTTATCCAGCTATTGTAACAAGTCTTTTAAGACTTTATATCATTTAAAGTCTCACTCTTTGATTGTATTGTAAAAGGGCAAAATTCTTATTATCAAGAATCGTTCTTCTTTTAGTGATTAGTGGAACCTAAAATTTGAGGGATTTGAGTGAAATGAAAGTTGGAGAGGCATTGTGCTCTGAACCTCTATAAAATCAACTAAACTTTCTAAATCTTAATCTTTTAGTTATTTCAATTTATTCATATTTACTCATATTTTGCTTATATAAGTGTTCTTGCATATATAGTTATCAAAATCCTATTTTACACTTAATTCCATTTAAAATCAAGTTTGTATACTTGGGGTGATTAGTTTCAAAAGAATTTCTTAAACTATCAATTCATTCTTTCCTACTAGCCATTTTAGGACAACAAACAATAACAAAAGTATAACCAACAAAATTGGCTATTATATAGACGAAGTACCTATAAAATAATTTCTTTTAATCACTTTAATAAAGAATAACAGAATACATAAAAATTTCTTGAAATTCAACCCCTCTCCTAAAGACAAAACTATAGTTGTACAAATATGTTAAACATAAAATTTCAAAAGTCTAGATAAATAATAGATAGGTACATCTAAATTTGAGAGAATGCTATAAACCAATCATAAATATAATATTATATCTAATATAAAAAAATCCACAATATAATTTAAAACCTAGTAGGTACACAAATAGAGTCATGCACAATGAATTGAGAGCTTATTTTTATTTTCTTTTAGTTTCTCTTTTATCTATTTATGATCAAGTTAGAAGTTATCTTTTATAGAAAAAGCTAAGCCAATTATAGTGGCACACCAAAGTTTAGTCTAATGGTAATTTGCACTTTGGGGCAATAGATCTAGATTCAAAATTCCCTCCCCTACTAAAAAAAAAAGTTTTTAACCGCTAGTCTAATTGCCTTTCCTCCTCTACCGCTATCGGCTGCTTGTCACCAAGCTCCTTCAGGTGCTGCTCCAATCACAATTGCATATCCTACGAGTACGAGCAGACTATCAGCGATTCATCCAACACCATCCTTTGTAGCAATCCTCTAGCGATTTCAAAATCGTTCTGACATGAACTGATGTTAGACCTCCTCTGCTCCTGCCAGGATTCATGCCACGACAACTTCAGTGGCGTAGACTGTCCCCTTATTTTCGATCGATCAGATGTCGCGATTTCGCAATTAGCACCCAAGTTACAGGTAAGCCACCATTGGTAACTGATTTTGTTCAACATGAAGCATAAATAAGTAATCTAAGAGCAAAAACTTCTTATAATGCTATTGTTAATCATGATGTGCACTCTTGCAATGATAGTGAAATTGAAAACTTAGGTGGTTTTGTATCTATCAAAGTTTCACAGGATCTATTTGACCTAAGATTTAAGGAGTATAGAATTTTCTTAATTGGTAGGCTTACTTTTTTAAAGGGTGATACACCGTATACCCATGATATTTTGAAAAAGAACTTGTCTTCGATTTGGGGATTTAAATCACAATGGAATCTCATATCTTTATGGAGGGGCTACTACCACATTTTTTTTGCACTCTTGTAATGAGCAAGATTACATTAGAAGCAAAGGTGCTCTTAATCTTAAGCTTAGTATTTTTTTGGGTACAATCATGGGAACCTAAATTTGATTTGGAGACTCATAAGACATCAACAACATAGGTTTTGGTTCAATTTTATAGACTTCCATAGGAATGTTGGCATCTAGAACTATTAACTCAAATTACTAGAGGTTTAGAGATCTCACTGAAGATTGATTCTAAAACATTAGATGATGAATTTGGTCATTTTTCTAGGGTATTAATTAATTTAGATCTTTCTGGCCTGATTAATGATTCTTTACATATTAGAACTAAGGAACAATCTCTTTGGATTGATGTTCTTTATGAAAGACTACCTGCTTTTTGCTCTACGTATGCTTCAATTGGACATATGGTTAATGCATGCAGATGCATTGGAAAATCTAATGAACTGCCTAATCCCAAAGAGAGAATGCCTAAAAAGGCCAAAACTACTTCGAAACCATCAACCCAATGGAAGCAAAGAAAGGAACAGCCCATTATTCTATTAACAAATATTTTTAAGGCTTCTGGTGTTATTTCTTAGGTTAATAACATGCAGGATCATGAGGAGCCTGATGACATAGCTTCAGAAAATGATGTTCCCAACACAGATTGACAATGGAAAAGGAGTTGCTTCGAAGTCATCTTTTGGGGATGATTACTTTCCAAATTAGAATCTGCTTGCTGTGAGATGTTTTAATTTTACAAATAAATCATGGGGATTTGTTTTATGAACCAAAGGATATCACTCCTCTTAATGTTGGGCATGGTTATGCCTTAATGGATTATACTTTTTAATGACCATATGCAGAACTATATTGATAGACATGAAGTGCATTGGACTACGATTTCGAAAAAGAAAAAGAACAACATATATATCAATGTTCCAGCCACCTACACTCGGCTAGCTTGAATAAGGAAAAAGTCATTACATTTTAGATCTTCTTGATTAATTTCTTATTGTCTATTTTCGTAGCTCTTCTAGAGTGGACTTTATTATATTTTTTTTTTCTTTTTCTTTACTCTTTTTTTCTTTTCTCTTTTTAATAATAAGGAGTTTGACTCCAGCATTTACTTGAAAAAGTTAGCTTTTATAGAATTTAGTATTCTTTTCAATTTGAATTTAGTTCATAAGTAAATTCAATATATATAGTGATAAAATTTTTTAATAAGAAATCAACTTTTTTTTTTGGATTACAAAAGGAGGGTGACAATCTAGAAAATACAAGTTAATACATAACTACTATATTCTAATAGACCCCAATGATATCATCTCTAAGAACATTAACTACTTTATAAGGACATTCCTTAATAATCTTCACACTATCAGCACTAGACAAAGCTTCATTAGCTAAATAATTAGCAATTCGATTACCTCTACGGTAGACATGTTGATTAATCACACTAGGAATTTGTTTCATGAGCTCCATGCAAGAATGAATGAGATTTGAGCAAATGCCTTCATAGTTATTGCTAGTCGAAAGCCATTAAGTAACGAGTTTTGAGTCCGTCTCAACAATCAATCTCTCAAAATTTCTATCCATAACTATGATTAATCCATACATAATAGCCCATATCTCCATCTCAACTACTAAACAATGGCCAATATTATTGTGAATCCTATTAACCCAGTACCCATTTGATCTTTAAAAACTCCTCCCTACCCCTTAGTCATAGATTCCAATTTGAACTTCTATCAGTATTGAGCTTAATCTAGTCGATATTATGAGGATCCTAACCCACAATAATATGTTCATACATCTTGCTCTTGGTAGGATCGAAGGTCTGGATCATAGATTTAGAAATCTATTTCAAGTAGTTGTTCATAAAAGAGATTTTAACATTGACATTGTAGCTTCTATCACTGAAAATCATATCCAAATCAACCAGATGGCAGAGGCAAAAAGAATACACCAATTCTCTTTAATTTTTTATCTCAATTTTTTTATCATCTTGAAAAAACTCATGAGCTCTCTCAAATCCTAACCCACAAGAATATGTTCATACATCTTGCTCTTGGTAGGATCGAAGGTCTAAATCATAGATTTAGAAATCTATTTCAAGTAGTTCTTCATAAAAGAGATTTTAACATTGACATTGAAGCTTCTATCACTAAAAGTCATATCCAAATCAACTAGATTGAGCGCCTCAACAAAGATGTGAAGAATGTGTATAAGGAAAGGAAATCATAGAATATAACAATTATGGCCCTTGGATTATTGCATAATGAAGAATAGGAAATAAGGGCAAAAAAGGAAATGGAAGAGAATAATGTTGATAATGGCATTATAAATGGTAAAAACATATTCAATGCCTTTTTCTAAGATAAAAATATACCAGTTAATGAAGAAAAAGGGTAATGACCATATTAACAATGATAGTGGAGTGACAGCCAAGCATGCTATTAGCAGAAAATCAATTATCAAAGATCATAATGGGCCTAAAAAAATGAAATGAAAATGACCTAATGGTCAAACCCAGAGTATTTTCAAGTGAAAGAAATGCTGATAGGCAGAAAAGGAATTATAGGCCTAACAAACATATAAAAGCCACTTATGTGGTGAAAAGATTTCAGGGAAAAACAAGCAAGGTTGTAAGCTTTGAAAGAGTGGTTCTAAATAATAAAATAAGGTTGTAGCTTAAATTGAATACACTATAGTGTTAAGAGGGAAACTAGGTGATGAGATTAAGAAGATAAAAATTCATCACAACCAGGACATGGGTATTTTTTAGCTGCATAATACATAAGAAAATATCAATAGACAAGTTAATGATTACAACTTCCTACATAGTGCTAAACTGCCTGAATCTCCTGAACCAATGAAGGGGAACATGCTAAGTGAGGAAGATGACTTAGATTATAACCCATTAGAAGAAGATGAAGTGAGTAGCTATGAAAGTGATGGTTTTGAACTGTTTGAGGACTAGATGGAACATAGAACAAAGGAAACAAAAAAGTCTTAGTGACCCCTTTAGTTTACCGTCTATATTATATATATATATATATATATATATCCTTGTTAATTTATGTCATTCATAGTATGGAATTGCCAAGGAGCAGGAAGTGAGAACTTACGACGCTCTTTGCTCTTTCGTTAATATGATAAATACTCACAAACCTATTTTCATAGGTATCGTAGAAACTAAGATCAGTGGGCACCAAGCTAACACCATTTGCCAAAATTTTAAATTCTAGAATTGGTTTCGTATTGAGGCTATGAGATTTAGTGGTTGCATATGGTTGTTATGGCGCAATAATAAAGTTAATATCGAAGTGATTAAGACTCAACCTTAGTTCCTTCACTGCAAAGTGGTCATGAAAGACCATTCTCCTTGGCTTTTATCTATC
>CAOJBK011629582.1:0-12201 GCA_948294925.1 Codiaeum variegatum
AATGGCAGAGTAACAACAAGAGAATAGAGAGCAGAAAGTGTGGAAAAAAATTCACCACAGATGGGTTTTTATAGGCAAAAACCGAAGGCATTTAAGAGCCTAGGGAAATGGCTGACACGTGGCAAGCACATGGAATGGCAGAGTTAAATGTTCATTATGACCCTTTAATGCCCATCATTACTATCGAAGGCGCCCTTCCACATGACGAGCAAGAGAAGGCTGCAGTAATGGTGTCATTACTTAGGGAAGTGTAACGGTCCCATCCGAGCTTGATGAAAGGTCACAGACAGGGCAATGAAACATCTCGTCAGTCCAATCATAGACCCTTATTTTCGATCCCGAGGCATCCATCTCCGAGCCCGAGGCGCTCCAACTAAGTACTCTTTGAGTTTCGAAGCCTTCGAGTGCTAACACTTCAAGGGGACAATTGATGTTGCTCAATCTTGGCCTAGTTCCGCCCCAACTACCCACTTGGATCCTGATCGAACCCTGTAGCACTGTTGTCCTACCCGAACCCCAGGCACACAATAAGTTTTGTCTCTTATGGCCTTCGGAGGTCGGGTCCCACAATAGACAGGTGTCGCTAGCTCCATAGAGAGGTACACTGCAAAGTACCTGAAGCTGACATGTGTCCCCTTCAACAGGATTTTCACCCTATAAATACAATTCTCAACAATTCAAGCGGGTAATGTTTTCTTCACAACCTAAATATTATACTAAGTTCCATTCTTGAGAACTTTACTCCTTACAACCTATTTCTGACTTGAGCGTCGGAGAGTTATCACCGGACACCACGTCCATCCACCCCTGACCACTGTCTATTTTGTGCAGGCTATCAAAGCTCGACTAGAGCAGTTCTAATCAAACGTTGGCCAGACCCACACACATCACTTATTTTTCTCTTCCATTACTAAACTCTAAAGTTCATAACACAATGTGAACCTGAATGCACTACATAATTTGCCAGTATTATCCTCGGTTTAAAAAGTGGCCAGCTTCAAAATGTTTATGAATATATTTTTTAACAAAATAAAATTTATTACAATCAAACAAAATACAAATGAAATCATGGTGAATTATTAAATTATGTAGTTTTTTTTTCCTTTTGCAGAAAAATAATTTTTAAGAAAATTGAAATGTATATTTTTATTGAAGACTGCAACCCATTCAAAACGATGCAACAGAATCCAGTTGTTTTTCACAAATTTTGATGACCATATTCAGAGGGTCTTGTAGAATCTCCTAACAATGAACTACCAAAAGCTATTATTACTTTCAACTACTCTTTCGGTATCGTTTTCACAATTAGTAGTTAGTAATAATGTTCAAAGCTCCATAAATAAAAAAATAGTTACACAAATCTGTTAGGAAAACGAAAGTGGCATTCAATTCCTTCCATTAGATTCTCGAAGTTCTATTTTAATTATTATGATAAATAAAATTTCATAAAAATCTTGGGTTATTTGTAAATTGGATGTTAAAGTAATTTGCTTCAAATAAAGTAGTATAGAAGTTACTATTCCAACCATTAGTATATATGTCAATTAGTACCGCGTGACACTCATGTGCTAACCTTAGTTGAAATAATAAGTTCTATATAAAATAAATTAAAATTTAATATAATTAATAAATTTTGTAATATTACGGAAATTGATGATACTCGTTATTTCAGGGCTCAATACGATCCATGGTCCACACCTTGAACTCCAGTTAACATCTTGAAAACACAAGAAGACACATAATGATATCTATGGATAACCATTCCGATTTTAAAGTTAGTAGGATGGAAGATATAATAGAAAATAAATAGAGAAAGATTAGAGAGATTAACCTTTTTTCTAAGCTCCTTTGAATTTATATAGGCCACAAACTACCATTATCTAAAATTTCGGTTAACCACTCCGATGACCTTATCCTGCACATTACAACAAATACCCATTATAAACCTCCACACTAAGGCATTTTCTCTTCCCTTATTCTCATTGAATTTTATTTTATTTTAGGCTAGGGTCATTAAGGATGGGGTCATTCTTCTTCTTACTAGGATGAGTTTTGCTTCTAATAGCCAGAACCCAGGGTCCTCCTCCGACCCCTAATTCTTTGACCAAGAAATATTGTCCGATCATACTCCTCCCATATTTGAGGAGTACATACCTACCCTCCCTCAAGTTCTTCAAGGCCCCTAAGGAAAGGGTCCCGCTCTTCCCCAATCGCTCTTAAATTTCCCACCATACGCTATAATGGATGAGAGCAGCTCTGAGGATCATCCTCCCCTTAAGCGGAGTAAAACTAGGGTGCAACATCCCTTATAAGTTGAGCCTATTACTACCATGCACATCCCATCGTGGAATGCGGGAGAGGATGAGGCTAACTCACGATTAGGGGGTGAGAGGGAGGACCCCATTCTACAGACCTCTAAAAAGTTATCTTCCATTGCTACCCATTTAGAGCAAATATATAGCTTTGTAACAGAAGATGACCTAGCATAGTATAGGGAGGCATATGGGATCCTTTCTGATTTTTCCCTTTCGTTGCCAAACCCCAACCTCGGGGCCAACCAAGAACTAGAGGGCCGTGGTCAAATTTTTGGTAGGTCTAAAGTTCCCCCTATCCAGTCCAGACATGGAATTACTACAAGTGTATGGGGAAAATATAGCAAGATCCACCCTAATGCCTAGAGGTTCGTGAGGGACTTCAAATGCTCACCTATTTTCGGGGGTTCATCATGAGCATTAGGGAGTTCCTGGGGATCTATAGGCTCATTCCTAATTAAAAATGGGAACACAACCACTTACAGGCTGAGAATAAATGCAAGTGCTTTAGCCTCCCATCCTTCTTAAAGTCGGTATAGAAGAGTAGGTTCTTTATAATATCCCATCCCAGCCTTGCCGACGTACCTTCCAGATGGAACCCGGATGTCCCCCTACTTAAAACAAAAATCCTCCCCCCACTGACCCATAAAGAACATAAGCACCTAATGAAAATAGTTGACCTTATAGATAAATATGGCTATTTTGATGTGCGGTTCATTGTGGACAATTGGTACAAGTATGAGGTTAAGACCCTAGATGACCCTTTTTTTCCTCTTTTATTTGACAGATATGGCTAGAATTATTAAGAAGATGAATGCGATGGAGGAGAGGGTTGCTGCCAAAAGGCAGAAGAAGGGTTCATTCAAGTGTTCTCAAGCCAAGGGGCCAACCCCTAGTCAAAAAGATTATCGGTCCACTGAGCCTTCACTCCCTTTGTCCCATCTAGCTCCTTCAAGCAGGTTAGATGGTTCCTCATGGTGGGACCAAATGACCTTGTGATGTTGCCTTCTCCATAAGTCAGGAGCAGCCATGTATAAATAGTGACAATGAAACTATTGCCAATGCTATCAGAAGGGTCTGCATTGAAGATACCACCCTAAGCGACCTAGATCTATGCTATAATATAATGAAGTCCATACGACTTCAAAGTGACATGGAGAGTTAAGAGAAGATGACCAACAAGGAGCATCTCCAGCTCACCATCCAACATGCATTTGGGGGTAAGAATTAACCCTTCATGTGATTGATTTTGATAATGGAGTCATGTACTGACCCTTTGTGCTTTCTTGTAAGTGGTAGACCTCACCTTCTGTGAGGCCATACTCACCAATCATGAGTTAAAAGCCTTGGATGATGAGAAGGCTAGTTCCCAAAAGGAGAAGGAAGACATGTCTCTCCAGGACGAAGAGAAGTTGAAAGAGATTGCCACCCTGGAGGGTCGGCTTAGGGACCTCTGCAAGGAGTTGGACGACGCCTTGCTCGCCAAGGTCAAAATGGAAGGGGAGCTCCATCAGTGTAAGCAAGAGCTTCAAACCCATACTGTAGACCTGGAGAAGTCTCAACAAGATGTTGACACCCTCACTACCAAGTCTATCTATTGGATGATGTCTTTTCGCCAATAAATTATGGACAAGGTTGTCTTTTAAGTTTGGGCAAGAGGCTCTAGCCCTTAATGACATTTGGCCCAATGCTTCTATCTTTGCCTTAGAACCTCTTACTGTTGATGGTGATGAGGGAAGTGATGAAGAACCTTTCTTTATTGAGCTTTCTTCAGGTGAAGGGGACATTGAAGCCGACCCTCCTGCCCCACAGAGGACATGGCCTAGACTACCTAGGCCTCAGCTGAAGTTGCTAAGGTGGAGGCAACAGAGGATACTGCTATGAACCCTTGACGTTACTACTGTTTTGGTTTCTCCCTTTTCATCTATTTTTTTTTTGTGATAACCCTTGGGGTTTGTCCCTTAGGTTATTTTTGCTGACTTTGGGGGCTGTCCCAAAAGTTGTCTACTATAATCAACTACCTAAGGGGTTTGTCCCTAGGGCCTTATGATGAAATAAAACTGACAGATTTTCATATCAATTTCACGTATATATGTATATATTATTTTTTTACTTGAATTAACGACCCTATACTTGAAATTCCTTCTACCCTTTTAGATTTTAGCATGTTAGGCTAAGGGTTTTCTCCTATATAACTGTTGATCATTGAAGATATCGATCCCCTTACAGGCTCAACCTTAGCAAGGCTCTGTGTTGGGTGAATAGGGGATATTTGGATCATGCTCTATCATATTTAATATAATTATAACACTTTTTAGATGCTTATTGGCAATCCTTTGGGTCCTCCATATTCGATTATCACTATTCCTTGCTAACAACGTCATTATTATTTTGACCTTGAGGTCATTCATACGTTGGTATGGGTAGTCTTTAGACCATGCCCCTTCTTAGGTAGGACGATCTTTGGATCACTTCAATTAAAAATAACTATTGGAAATTCAAGAAAAACTTAGTTTTATTCATGATGCTAGGTTCAGTAGGTGCACTCAGACATCCCAATTAGGTTGTCACCCCTTTAGCGCTATTATCATTTGCCTGGACTTATTATTCATCAGAAAATACATCGTTTAAAATAATAAGAAAACAAGAAACAACAAAAAAATAAACTGAGGATAAAATAACTTCAAATGCTCTGCCTTCCATGCATGGGGGAGGGTTTTAGCCTTAGCATCCTCCCAGCAATATGAGCCAATCCCTAGAACTTTAGCTACCCTGTATGGGCCCTCCCAATTAGGTTGTAACTTTTCTACCCCTGCATTTCCCTTTGTCAACTCAACCTTATTTAGGACAAGGTCACCCTCTTTGAATGCCTTGAACCTCACTTTCTTATTATGGTACCTACCCACCTTCTATCTATAGGCTTCGATTTTAGTATAAGCCAGGTCCCTCAACTTTTCAACAAGATCTAGGTCAATTCATCTTTCTACTTCCTAGTCGACCTTTTCAGCAAATTCTACCCTAAATGAAGGTTAACCTATCTCCACAAGTACTACCGCCTCCGTACCATACGTTAAAGAAAATGAGTCTCCCCCGTTGGGGTTATATGGGTAGTTCTGAAGCTCCATAATACACTTTGGAGTTCATCCACTCAATTTCCTTTTTTATCATCTAGCCTCTTCTTGAGGCCTTGTAGAATAGTCTGATTTGTTACCTTTGTCTGCCCATTCGTCTGGGGATGATCCACTGATGAGAAACAGAGGTCTATTCCCAACCCCTTACAAAGTGAACTAAAATGTTTAGAATCAAACTGCTTTCCATTGTTTGTGATAATGACTCAAGGTATCCCATACCTAATTACTACGCTCTTCCATACGAAATCAACGACCCTATTTTGGGTAATGGTGGACAGTAGTTCAGCCTTTGCCCACTTTGAAAAATGTTCAATCGCCATAATGAAGAACTTGTTCTGCCTTATTGACTAAGGAAATGGGTCCAAAATGTCGATCCCCCACTGATAGAAGGGCTAAACTACCCTTATAGGAGATAGGGTCGTTGATGGAATCCTATGTACATTAGCGTGCTCTTGACAAGGTTCTTCCTGCAACTATGAACAAGGTTCTTAGCATTCTCCCTTATAATAGGTGAATAGTATCCCTAGAGGAGGACTTTTTTTTTGCTAAGGTGACACTCACCTTATGAGCTCCACATATGCCTTCATGTAACTACTTCAACACATACTCACCCTCCTCTTTGCCTATGCATCTTGTATAGGGTTGAGTTCTTAACCTTCTGTATAGGTCACCTGATTGCCAATTGTATTCTCTCTATCTTTGAATGACCTCT
Organism: Codiaeum variegatum; assembly: GCA_948294925.1. Taxonomy (NCBI): domain Eukaryota; kingdom Viridiplantae; phylum Streptophyta; class Magnoliopsida; order Malpighiales; family Euphorbiaceae; genus Codiaeum; species Codiaeum variegatum. Next base: position 6,156 of record CAOJBK011629582.1, read on the forward strand.
TGAGCCACCTTTTTATTACTCAGGAGGTGCCCCTTAGCTAGCCACTTTACCAATAGCTCCATCCAACTGCCTTTCCACTACACTGAACATACTAATTCCTTTGAGGTTGAGGGTGCTCTCTATATGGCTAGAGGGATATTTTTAAAATTCTCCACCCTACCTTGCGTATCTTCCTTAGCTATCTCATCTACTTCATTTGTTTGATCCTTGGGAACTTTCACTATTTTCCATCCTTTCTTTCGTAACTGCTTTACCTTTTCCACGTAAGAGGTGTGGTCTTCAGTTCGTACCTTGGAGTTCCCCTATACTTAGTTTACAACCAGTTGTGAGTCACTATATATGGTTAAGTTGTCCACCCCCAATTTGCTGGCGAGCTTCATACCATTGATCAAGGCCTCATACTCAGCCTTATTGTAAGAGTTGGTAAATTCAAGCCTCACAATGATGATGACTTGGTGGGGTCCCTTGACCATAATACCAATCCCTGATACCCCTTCACATTCTGTACCATTGACCCCATTTCCCTTTTCTCTAGTGGGGTAATTCCTTCTCCTTCTGAAGGTGTAAGTTCAGCCACGTAATCAACCTGAGCTTGGGCTTTCATAGCCTTCATAGGCTCATAAGTGACTCCCAAAGAGCCAAATTTTAATACCCATTCTGATACCCTTCTTGAAGTTTTAGGCTTTTAGAGGATCTTTCTTAGGGGGAGGTCTGTTCTTACCACTACCATGTGTGCGTCAAAATAATGCCTCAACTTTTGAGTGGCCATGAATAATGCCAAGGTGTGTTTCTCCAACTTGGGGTATCTCATCTCAGCATCATGTAAGACCTTTCTAACATAATATATGGGGAAATACTCACCTGCCTCTTCTCTTACCAGAACTAGTGCTAATGAATCCTCTGTTATGGATAAATAGAGGTAGAGATCTTCCCCAGGGATAGGGCGGCTGAGTAAGGGAGGGGAGGACAAAAAATACTTGAAGCTTTCAAAGGACTACTGGCATTCATCCATTGGAATTGCTTGAGGCCCTTTAAGGCCTTGAAGAAGGGTTAGCACCTTCTAACCAAACATAAAATAAACCTACCTAGGGCTGTTATTCTCCCATTTAGCTTCCGGATCTCCTTTATATTATGGGGTGGTTTCATTTCCATGATGGCTTTTATTTGTTGAGGATTAGCCTCAATGCCCCTTTGTGACATCAATACCCTAGGAGCTTCCGAGCAAGCACACCAAACACACACTTTTCATGATTCAACTTCAAGTTATATTTCTATAATATCCCTAGGTAGTTAGTAGGTCCCTAGGATGACCCTTAGCTTGTTTACTTTTGGCGATCATGTTGTCAACATACACCTCTATTGTCTTTCCTTTTTCTTCCCTGAACATAGCATTTACCATCCTATGATATATATCCCCTCTATTCTTCAACCCAAAAGACATTCTTTTATAGTAGTATGTTCCTAAGTCAGTAACAAAAGAGGTCTTCTCCTTGTCTTGGGGTGCATATGAATTTGGTGATACCTGGACCTAGCATCTGAAAAATGTGTATAGCTCATGCACTGCTATTGAATCCACTAATTGATCTATACTAAGCAAGGGATATAGGTCCTTCAGGAATGCCTTATTTAGATCTGCAAAGTCTATGCAAATATGGTATAACCCGTTGGGCTTCTTTACCAGGGCTACATTAGCTAACCATTCAGGATAGTGTATCTATTGGATTACCCATGCCTTTAATAGCTTATCCACTTTTGCTGTAATAGCCATTTATTTTTCTGGTGAGTGATTTCTCTTCCTCTAAGCAATGGGCTTAATAAAGCTATTAATGTTGAGTCGAGGCATCATCACCTTCAGGTCGACCCCCAAAAGATCATCTGCATCCCATATAAATGAATTAAGGTTCTCCTGCAAGGTTCTAATCACCATTATTTTATTTGCTCATCCATTTCACCTCTTACTTGAATTTCCCCCATAGGCATAAGTATTTTATGCACTTCTCCCTTTGGCTTTAGGAAGTCCGGCCTCACAGGGCTCTCTATGTCAAGATGCACTGCCTAAAAGACCCCCTTGAGGGAATTAAAGTAGGTTTGATGAACCATTTCTTAGCATCCTCTGGCCACTACCATAAATTCCATACTGACCTCCCTCGTAATGTCATCGTCACCTAGATCCATATTTAAGTTGATGGACCCCTCTAGTTAGACCTAAAAATTACTGATACCAACCAAAGATGTAGCTACATGCTTCATGTCTTTCGTATTTAAATTCACCTATCTAAAGCACTCAATCATTATCATATTGGCTGAGCTACCATCATCAACCATTACTCTCTTAACCCTGATGTTATTGACATACCCTTGGATCACTAGGGCATCATTATGTGGGTTTATTACATGCTTGCTATCCTCTAGACCAAAAGTTATTAAGAAGAGGGTCAAAGAATGTGTGGGGTGTTGAGTCTGGGGATTTTTTTTCAGGACTGCTTATAGGTCCCTTATTTCCCTTTTCCTCTGGGTTGAGCTATCTCCTGATAACCTTCCTCCCCATGATTACATATATATCCCTTGCTACCTGTCGAGGGCGATCCTCATGTCTAGGCCGGTCTTCCCTCCTATCATCACGTCTATCATCTGATGGGGCTCTCTCCTAGCTAGGTCCTGTGGTTGACCTCCTCGGATGTGCCATATAATTCTTGGTACTCCCTTTTGCACTAGCCTTTCAATCTCATCCTTTAGGTGTTTGCATTCTTTAGTATCGTGCCCCTTATCCTTGTGGAACTCATAGTATCTGTTTACGTCCCTTTTTTTTATTGAGAAGAGTCACTCATCTTTGGGGTCCATCTTACGTCCTCTCCTTTTTGCACTAGCCTTTCAATCTCATCCTATAGGTGTCTGCATTCATCATTATAGTGTCCCTTATCTTTGTGGAACTCGTAGTCTCTATTTGAGTCCCTTTTTTTATTAGGAAGAGTCTCTCATCTTTTGGGTCCATCTTACATCCTCTCCACTCTTCTTTATCCATACCAATACACCCTTTCTTGAAGTGGTAAGGGGTTTGTATAAGCTGTGCCAGTCAGACCTGAACCTTCGACCTCCCTTTTCCTGCTTCTTGGAATGGCTGCTACTCCCTTCTTCTTTTTTTCTTCAATTTTTCAGTAGTTGGGGAGGTAAGTGCTTGAACCCTAGCTGTCAAGCTCTGAAGGCCATCCTTTATCCTTATTTGACTCTCTACTATCCCTATTATTTGGGTCCAATTATTAGGTTGAACTGTAAAGAGTTTCTTCTGCAACTGCTGGTTGGTGGTTCCATTCAGAATAGCCAAATAAGCCGCGTCAAATTTTAAATTTAACACTTCCCTTACCTCCTGATTAAATTGTTCCAAATACTGCCTCAAGGTCTACTTGGACCTTTGTCTCACCATCAAGAGGTTAGTAGAATGCTTTGGTTTTGCCCTCAGTGGCATAAATCTGGTCAAAAAGAGACCTGACAACTGCTTGAAGGAAGATATGGACTTTGGAGGCAATTTATTGTACCAGTTAGAGGCCAGTCCAACTAAGGTCATTGGGAAAAGGCGACATAGGATGTGGTCCTGGTATGTTTATAAGTGAATCTCCATCTTGAATTTATCAACATGTGCTCGAGGGTAGGATTTCCCATAATAGTTTTCCAACCTCTGACGTTTTTCGAACCTAGGGGGATAGTCCTTTATTAGTATCACATCCACCAGAGGTGATTCTTCAAGTAGATCCAGGTCTAGATTAGCACCTTTTATCCCCTTATTTTCTAGCACCGCCTTTACAGCCTGAGTTATAACTACCCCCGGGGTCGTCTTCCCTGGCACATTCTCTGCAAAATCTTTCGCCTGATGTCTCACCTTTGAGGCTGCCTCTTGCCCCCTATGTGGGGCAAGGTCATTTTGCCCTTTGCCTACTCTATCTGGCCCTGCACTATGTGCTTGAGAAAGTTGTTGGTTCTGCTGTCGCAAAGCCACCACTTGTTTCTGCAATTCCATGTAGTTGTCGTACATACCTTCCATGGCCACATGGTTGTAGAAATTTGTGGTAGGACTTAAGTGGAGGCTAGCTATTCCCCTTTTACTTGAGGAATTCTGTATCTAAATGCTCTTGGAACACCCTGTCCCTGAGCAAAATTCTGAGGTCTAGGCGCATTTCTTATTGGTGTGACGCTTGGAATTGGGGGTGTATTGTTCCCCACTGGTACGACCCTTATCGCCTGACGAAGCCAGGATAGGTGGTTCTTCCGGGAATAACTCCAATCCACAATTTAAGTCAAAATTCCTTGTTGGATTTTCCATAGCTGCTCAATTGATGAAACTAAAAACTAAAGATGTGTCAATGCTCACCGCACCAATGTTGTCTCAAGACTCAGGACGACCCCTTAAGATGATCCGTGGTCCACACTTTAAACTCATGGTAAGACCTTGAAAACACAAGAAGGCACAGGGTGATGCGTAAGGACAACAACTCCGATGCTTAAGTCAGTAGACTATAAGAGAAATAGAATAGAAAGGAAATAGAGAGATATTAGATAGATTAACCTTTTTCCCAAGCACCTTTGAATTTATATAGGCCATTGACTACTCTTATCCCTAATATTTTAGGGATGAGAGTTATCCCTATTTTGTAGGATTACTTACCGGATAACCGACATTTTAGGCACAATTCTCTATAAGGATCTCTTGTCTTTGTTAAGTCTCGGACAACTCCCATGAGACGAGAATGACCCCTAGAGTCCATAGCGCATACCTCTGAAATTGACGTCTAACATCATTATTTCATTTCTAACTGATCTCTATAATCAAAGGTGATCCCTCTGATTGTTTGAGGTCGACCCTCCTAGGGTAAATCATCAATATTGAAAAAAGTTTAAAATGGCTTGATAATATTATTTATACTTTTTTTTAAGGATGAATGATTTTAGAACAATTATTATGAGAGAATTTTTAAATTGTTATTTGTCAAATTTCTCATAAATTTTGTTTTTATTAAAGAATAAATAAATTAACAAATGCGTGTACTTCAATTCTTCTTATACTAAAAAAAAAATCAATGCATAAAAAAACTTAAGGGTTAAAATGGTTTTTGAAAATAAATAAACAGTGGTTGTTTTGTTTTATTTTATTTAAGTACGAAAAATAAATTTATAAAAAAAATATTTAAAATTATAATATTAAAAATATATCTATCTTAAAAAAAATTTTACAAGATTATTTTTTTATAATTTTTTATTTATATATTTTAAAAATAATTAAAAATAAAAATTTATTATTAGTAAGTGTTTCATAATAAAGGTTGTAAAATAATAAAGATCCAACTACTTCAACAAGCATTTACAAAGGCAAGGTAAGGTGTACCCAAATTTAAAAGAAGTTACTATAGCTACCTCGAGAAGCACCAAAAACAGAGCGGTAGCAGCTGAGAGAAGTAGTAATGGTGATGAAAACAGAGAAATTTGAAGAAAATATTAATGGAGAATTACAAAATATTTTGGCTACGAAAATGGACAATGTACAACAAAGAAGACTTGCTCGTCATACTTTCAAGCACCTTCAGCTTCAAATTGATCATTGCTTAATGAAGGTTTTTTTTTTTTTTCTAATTTTGAGATCTGTTTAAAAAAAAAGTTAATTTCTTTGGATTCTATTTTGTTTTTCTGTGTTGCAGACACCATTTGAAGGGTTAAAAACTGAAGAGGTAAATTAATAAGTATAATTTTTTTTTAAATTATTGTTATTACATGAAATGTTTTCAAATATATATAAGAAATTAGGTTATTTTATACTTTATTTGTGAAAAAGTTAATTTAAAAATTAAAATATTTATTTATGTTTTTTTAAAATTCAATTATTTATTTTAATTTCTTTTAAATAGTAAAAAAAATCTTAAATTTTATGAAAAATAATTTTAATAATAAATATTAAAATAGTACTTGTAAATCTTATAAAACTGATTTAATTTATGAAAAATATAAAAATATTATATTTATTTTTTAAGAAAATTAATTTTTATAATTTCAAAATTAATTT
>CAOJBK011629660.1:0-12171 GCA_948294925.1 Codiaeum variegatum
GTATATGTTTTTACTTTTAGTGAACTCAATTAGGGACCTAATGCAATGCAAGTAATTGAAATAGAAACAACACAAGATTTATATTGGTTCAGCACCAAGGCCTACATCTAGTCCTCAAAACCACCGGTTTTGAGAATTCCACTAGTGAGCTCTATTCAATTGGCTAGAGCAAAGCCTTTACAGTCCTAACTAACTTAGGGACCTAACCCATGAGAAATATACCCTTTCTCTAGTCCCTTAGAATTTTTCTAAAGCTTCTAAAAACCTCTCATCCATTCCTATGAATAGATGGATCTCTCATAGACTTTCAATTGGACGGCTATGACACCCCTAATACAACCACAGGCTTAATTAGGTGCCTAGAAACCTTTACAGCCAATTAGATGAAAAATACAAAAGAAAAGAAAATATTTATTACAACATATCCTATAATGGATCAATATAAATGAATGTTCAAAGAATATGTTATGATGGAAGAATTTATAATGAATAACTCAAGTTCAAATGATTTGAAATAAATGTTTACTTGAGATGAAAAATAAATGCTCAATAAATTCTTCCTATTGATTGAGAGAAGAGATGAAAAATGACTTTAAGATTGATGATAGGAAGAAGTAATTTTTGTTCTTGAAAATCTATAAATTTAAGAGCACTCAATTCTAATAAATGGCCTCTTACCACCTTATTAAATGTGAAGAATGGTATTTATAGAGGATTTTTGAATAATATAGTTGTTAGAGAGGTAGAAATAAAATAATGTAAAACAGACTCCAACAACTCCCCAATAGCTATATGTAGCTTATTAACATTTACTTTTTGGCTGGAAATTAGGCTTTTCAACCTTGACATCTTCCTAGCAGTTGGAACTAAACTAGTTATGAAAAATTTCATTAAGTTCAGTTCAGTTTATGCATTTAGTAAATAAATATTCTTCCTTAACAAACAGTGGCCTGATCCCTCATATTAGTGGTCTAATTAGTTAAGGAATCAATGCATGAAAATTTTAGTTTTTCAAAAATGATTTGTTTCATGCATGAGAATGCTAGTACTGATCCATTTTAAATTTTAGCTAACACTTGTCTTTTATTATGCGCCTAATGGATCCAGTTAGGTCCCTAACTCCAGTCATTTAGGCATCTGTTAAAGGACCTAAGAACATAACTTTGACCTGCATAATTCATGTTAGTGAACTTTAACATATCAATTAGTTTTATGATCATCAAAATCAAAGTGCTAAACCATATGAGACTAATAAAATAATGTTTAATTTGATAGTTATCAGTGGTGTAAAAAGTAAGTTTTTTCTTGAAGTAATATGCATTTACCTAGAATTGGTTGAGTAATTCATCAGAAGGCGGAACAACAAGTGGAGGAGGCAGTGAAGCCACCTGTTCCAAAAAACAAATGAGTTAGCAATGCAAAGATAAGCTAGCAATCCAAATACAAGGTTGAAAACTTACTGGCCAGACATTTTCCTTGACCTTCGAACTGCTAACGCCCTTAGAACTCACGTCTCCTAAAAATCAAGAATGGTATCAGGTCAGAAATTTGAAATTTTCATGTACTGTGATCTCATGGCAAAGTGCATGGATCTAAGTTTTCTTGAGGAACATTCATATCAGAAATTGTTTGTCATATAAATATCAAATGCACCAGGATAATTTAGTGTTATGTGGTTATACTGACCACATGCTGAGGATGCATGGAATATTACATGGTTATGTGATGCTACTATGATTGTGGTATCAAAGTTGAAAATTTTCTGAGGAATTAGTTATAAAATTGTCAATTTATATCATTTAAACCAAGTCATCAGAAGGGAACCTTAAAAGACTGTTATTTTAGCCTTAGGAAACATCAGTTATAGTGCAAAGTCAAGAACTTCCTCAGGCACAAAATTGAATTTTGAAAGCATTTTCCTAAGGAAATTGATCCATTCAAGTTCATTTAAATTATTTATATTAAATTATTAGCAAAAATTTGACAAACATTAGTGAAAATGAACTTGCAAAATTTAAGTAGCAGATAGAATTGACAATGTCCTAAGGAACTCAAATTTCTAGCTCAACAAGTTTAATTCAATTTTTCATGAGAAAGTCACGTTATTTTGATTAATTTTAGCATTAAATTGCTAAAATTTTTATGTGCCTCAGTAAAAGTTCAAGTGGCATAAGTGAACTGAAAATGAGTTTTGTTGGGCAATTTAAGAAAATACAATCACAGTTCAACAAATTCAAAGCAAAGTTTGCAAGGGAAATCAAGTTATTCAAGTTAATTTTAGCATTGAATTGCTAAAATTCTTCTGTTCCTCAGTAAAAGTTCAAGCAACATCGAACAAACTGAAAAATAGTTTTGTTGAGGAATTCAAAAAACAATATCACAGTAAATCACATTCAAGCAATTTCCTCAACAAATTGGAAGAGCGAAAATTCAAGGAAAAAAATTTCAACAAAATCAAAGTTTTACCTTTGAGTTTTCATGAATATGCTCGGGAATAATCTTTATTCGAGGGTCGAAATCGAAGTTTGGACACAAAATTAAAAAAATTGAGTTGAGGAGTCTTCTCTGGAAGGAGGGAATCGTGTTTTTCTGCAGCTGCTAATGTCGTCGCTGAATGGTCCTGCTCCGGCGGACAAGAGCTGGCAACATTAGGCAGATGTTCGGCGTTGGGGGGTGTCTGCTCTTCCGCGCTTGAGATCGCGACTATTGGTCCTTCGCCCTGCCATCGTAGTTCCCATTTTACTATTGCTGCCTCGCATGCACTGGTCGGCGGCAGCTCCGGTTTCTGCTGATAGCAGTGGCGGTGGAGCTCCTTCAATGGGTGGTTACCGAAAATATTTGGGGAGTGGGAGAAGAAAAAGAAAAATTTTGGTTTTTTGAGAATTGAGGAAAAGAAATGGAAAATTTTGGGTTTTGGAAGAATGGAGAGAAATTTGGGAGTGATGGATTTATTTTTGTCATGGGAATTATTTTTTTATTTTCAAAAATAGAAGGTTTTGGGGAGTTAGGAGAATTAGTTATATTTCCTTTTTGGGAATCAAGAGTTATTGGGGATTTGAATTTTGAATTCGAACTACTGTCTAGAGAAATTTTTGTTGAAAAGGGTTTAGCACTAGTTTTGCTTGAGAAACTTGAGAAATACAATTTCAAAGCCCATGAAGTCCTTTCTTTCATGCTTTCCTCTTGATTCAAATGAGCTTGGTGATTACATTCCCATTTTTCGTGGATTCATTTATCACCTTGAGTTGTGATTTCTTGGTGATTTGGACCAAAGACAACCTTGGGTCTCATCATTAGGGAAAAATGATGTTTTGGGAATCCTTTTCACATATTATACATATTATACATGTTATAAGCTTTGGTTCAAGCTTACAACATGTGAGGAGTATTGTTTGTGCCTAAAATAAAATTTTGGGCTTGGGAGTATAAATTAATTAAATTAAATAATAGTTGGCCCAAAATAATTTATTTGTTGGTCTTAATGGTCCAAATAAATAATTAAGTCCAATTACAAATCTAAAAAAGTGAGTCAGCATCAGATTAATATTAGCAAGTTCCAGACACAGATACTTGGGACAAAAAAAAAGTTCATAATTGATCATTTATGTCTTCTTCAAAGGCTGCTGGCATTCCATCTTCTGGCTGGGGAAATGGTATAAAAGCAATAGCAAACACATATCAATCAACCACTTATCAACAATCAAACCAATCAAACAAAAACTCAACTCAATACTCAACAACTTATCAGTCAAATCAACTCAAATTCATAGCTTTACTTTCTAAATTTTAGCATTTCCACGAGCAAGCTTTTTCTTTACTGTATTCATCAAGTTTCAACTTTCCTAGTATTTAGTCACTGTAATTTCCAATTTTCAATAAATCAATGCAATCATACTTTCAATTTTCAAATTCCAAATTTCATCTCTAAATTTACAAACATAGCTTAGTGAAATCCAAACAAATTGTGGTAAAGACATTTGGAAATCTTCATTCATTTGAATAGAAGTCAGGTTATTTACTTTTGAGGAACTTCTCCCCTGGCACGCCCGCAAGTCTGAAATTTACGAGCATCAAGATTTTATACGCAACACATACAAGAAGAGAGAAATCCAACCATATAATAATCGTTGAAAACGAAGGTCAGTAGGATGTCAAACAAATGTGAAACAAAAATTTTCAACAAAATTTGTCGAGCCTGGGTTCAGCATCTTACCAACCTCCGTTTTCAACGGTTATTATATGGTTTTACTCATCTCTTCTTGTATGTTATTGTAAAAGTGGGCAACTTACAAAAATCTTTAAAAATAAGAGACAAATGGACTAAATAGTTAATTTAACCAAACCTTAAGGACCTCCCATATTGTTTTCCATAATCAGGGGACTAAGTAGTGAATTTGACCATAACTTATGGACTAAATAATAATTTTCCCTAATTATAATAATACTAAAATTTTATGAAATCAAAATTAAATAAAAAATATTAATGATATATTTTCATATGCTTATGTATTAGAAATAAAGACCTTGAATCGAGATCTGTCAATGAATGTCAAAATATACATGATTGGATTAAATGGAAAAAATGCTACATAAGTTGAATCAGATTCGCTCAATAAGCGACAAGTTTTTGGACCTATTGTTCTCACACCCAAAGATGTGAATCCAATAGGTTATAAATTGGTATTTGTAAAAAAACGAAATGAGAAAAATGAAATTGTAAGGTCTAAAACTAGACTTATTGCACAAGACTTTTCTCAAAGATCATGTATTGATTATGAAGAAACATATTCTATTGTTATGGATGCAATCACATTTAGATATCTAATCAACGTGATAGTTTCAAGTATTTAAAAATGCATCTTATGGATGTTGTTATAACTTATTTATTTGGGTCACTTGATAATGATATTCATATGAAAATCCCTGAATGATTTAATATGCTTAAGACATTAAAAATGAGACATATCAAAAGATATTAAATTAAATTACAAAGATCTTTATATGGATTGAAGTAATCTGCATGCATGTGGTATAATCATTTAAGTTATTACTTAATGAACAAAGGATATACAATATAATCTTATTTACCCCTATGTTTTTATTAAGAAAACAATATTTGCATATGTGATTATTGTTGTTTATGTGGATGATTTAAACACCATCATAACTGATAAGGAAATTCAGGAAGTGGCTTCTTATTTGAAAAGGGAATTTGAAATGAAAGACATTGGAAAGACAAAATATTGTCTTGGTCTATAAATCAAACATATACACAATGTAATACTTATGCATGAATCAAATTATAGAGGAAAGGTCTTGAAATGTCTTGGAGTGGATAAAGTTAATCCATTGAGTACTTTAATGATTGACAGAACTCTTAATATTGATAAGGATCCATTTTGACCTTGTGAAGAAAATATAAAGATTCTTTCTCCAAAAGTACCATACCTTAGTGTAACCGAAGCACTTATGTATCTTGCCAACTACACTCATCCTGATATATCTTTTGTGATTAATTTATTATCAATGTTCAGCTCAACTCCAACAAGGAGACACTAAAATGGGATTAAACATCTATTTCGTTTCCTTAGAGGTACTATCAATTTGAGACTATTTTATTTTAACAATTCAAAGAAAAATCTTCTTGGTTATGCTGATGCAAGATATTTGTTTAATCCACACGAAGTTAAATCTCAAATCGAGTGTGTATTTGCTTATGGAGGTACCACAATTTTTTGGTGCTCATGAAAACATACATTAGTTGTTACTTCTTCAAATCATGCCAAAGTCATTACACTTCATGAAGCAAGTCGAGTGTGGTTAAGATCAATGATGTAACGATTTCAAACATCTTGTGGACTACCGATAAATAAAAGAACAAACTATGATATATGAAAATAATGCAACATGTGTTACATAGATAAATGAATGATATATCAAGAGTGATAGAGCAAAATATATTTATTCAAAGTTCTTCTTAATCTCTCAAGAGCTAGAAAAGAATAAGAACATTAATATCCAATACATTCGGTCAAACGACAATTCAACGGATCTTTTTACTAATGCACTTCTTACTTTAATTTTTCAGAAAATATATTCATGATATTGGGATGAGGCATCTACATGATATGTGAAAAATTATATATGTTATCATAAGAGAGAGAGAGAGAGAAATTACCAATATATTCTATTTTTCTTAGTTAAAATTTTATCATATTGAATTTTTTTAAAATAATTTTAATAAGATAATATTTTTAGTATAATTCAAATATTATGAGTTTAAAATTCACAGTGGAGTGTAATGAAATGTACAATGTCGATATTGGTGGCTAGCTAATGTTGACATTGTATAGTAAAAGTGAAAGTGATGTATGATAGACACAATATTTATGGAGAAGAAGATGGTAAAAAAAGATACACAGATAAAAGAAAATTTTTCTGTCTCTGAAAATATTATTTTCCTCCATTTTAGTATTATTTCCATTTTTTATATAAATAAAAAAAAACAATAATTGTAGCTTCATGCGTGCAAGATGCTTTTTTTTTTTGACAATTACAGTTTATGGAGCATGATTCGAATCCATAATCTAAAGGTGAAAACCTAGAGGTGAATGTGGAAGATGTCTACCACTAGACTGTACATTTTTGCTCTTGCCAGTTATTTTTTTTTGGCAAATAATGCTCTGGCTAGTTTACAACATGTGATGTGACAGCTCAATTTTCTTTCATAAAAATTATCATAGAATAGAACGTTTTTCCATCTGCCCAGTTTTTATTAACGGCGTTACCTCAGTAATGGCAAATCGACTTTTACCGCCACGCAAACAAAGCAAAACAATAAAAAATGCCACGTCATCCTTCTCCCTCCGCTCGCAAACCCTAAGCCCTCTTTTTCTTCTCTGAATTCACAGGCCTAAATTTGTTTTATGGCACAGGCTTAAATTGAGCAGAGTGAAGCAAAATTTCAAAGAAAAAAAAAATGGAAAATTAAACAAATCGGAAACGAACGGAAAAGTCACAGAAATCCGAATTTAAACTGCAATCTGAAGAGTTTTTACACACTTGAGTTACCAAGTTGTCCCCGATTGATTGCTTGAATTGATGTTTGGAAAGTGAAGTAGCTGCATCTCCAGGTGAGTGAATCAGTCCATCTATCTGTTATTTTAAAAGCTTCTTTTGGGAACTTCCAGTGTAAAAGTGGAGTTTGATGTATAAATTTTAATCACTCCAAGAAAGGAAGAACTGCTTAGATAGTTTGGAATTGCTTGTAGAAATGTTGGATAATCAAACACCAGGTTTAGAAGCAAATATAACTAAGGAAGCGAATAAACGCAAGAGGAATTTGAGTACAATTACTGAAGATGAATACCATATCACAACACAAGACAACATTTACAAAACAATAGTATTATCTCTAACCAGACCGCAATATCTTCTTGGGTTAGGCTTCAACCAAGTGCGACATGAAAATCGTGGTAGATTATACCGCTTTCTTCAGAAATTGGTGAGACAGCACAATTGGGCTGAAGCAAGTGGTGTACTTAGCGTGTTATTGAAAGGAACTCGCAAGGACAAATGCACTACCTTGAATCGGTTCAAGTACTTGGTATGTTCTTTTTGCCAAAATCTAATTACAACATCATGCTATTTATATTCTTCCCCGTCCTCTAGAATTCAAAGCTTAATGTGGAGTGAAAAATTTTGGGTGCATGTGTATATGCAAGCAAAATAGCATGCTATCATGATATTGTGTTTTTAAAGTAGGATAAGATATCATGATCATATTTGAGGCTTGCCTTCTGTTCTCCAATCTTATATTGAATATTGTAATTGTTGAATTGGTAATATCTTTTAAGTTATTGACTTTTGTGTTTGCACTTGAATATTTCTTGATTATGATATTCGTCCTTTGTGAATGTATTCTCTGAAGTAAAAATTGGAGAAATTTTTTATTGAACTATTCTAGCATGATCTTCCTGTCTTGATTAAGAAATGTATGTTATTAGTTTGCCATTGGCTAGATTAACGTTCATTACATACAAATATATATTATGTGTGCACTCAAGTGTATTTTTCCAAGTGTTCTCCTTACAAGCTCATGCATGTGAATAAATGAAGCTTTATGTATTCCATGTAATTCCTATTGTGTGTACAATAGGCCTCAAAGTGGGCCAGATCCCTCCTTGGACCCACACATCATGGGAGCTTCGTACCCTAGGTTTGCACTTTTATGTATTCCATGCGGTTCCTATTGTGTGTGGTTGGTTTTCTTTGGATGGTGAATTTTATTTTATTTTTTTAAATTATCATATTGATTCCACAAGATCATAAAACATCTTGCATTGCAAAATTCTCGGTGCTTACCTTCATATTGTGCGAAACCTTTATTTTGTTATAGGCCATGTACTGATCTAACCCATGTACCTTACAAAAAATTTTAGGTTGCAATGGAGCTTCATAAGCATAGAGAAAGTGAAGATGTCAACTTGGCAGCTATCAGTGGCATCTATGATATCTGGATGACAAAAATCGGAGTCAACATAGAATATTATAGAAACAGGATCAGATATATGAAAGAGGTAGAATTTCACAATTACTTTGTTGTTTGTTTTCCAGAAGTAATCTATGCCATCAGGACACCTTGCTTTTATGATATGCCAATTTGTGCTGTCGCATTGCATTGATCAAATACTTTGGTTGTTGAGCAGGATGTTTTTATTGTTTGTTTAGAGTCCACACTTGTCCAACTTATGCAAGGTCACATTGAGGATGAACGACATAATTTTAGAAGGTACAAATTTCAGTTCTTCTGTGCTTAGTGATTTGCCTGGATGTGCAAAGAAGTCGCAAGTTAATGCTAATACTCGTGAAATCATAATTTTTATGGTGGAATGATATGATCCATTATGCTATGGTCCATGATCTAGCTAATTATCCTAAAATAAGGTGTTGTGATTTGCTTAACCTTGATAGGTGCGCATTGCATCTTTATTAGTTAAGGTTGATGTACATAATGATATAAATCTAGATGTGGTCAGTCTGTTTAGGGATAAAACCATGCAGAATTAATGTGCTAGTTGGGGGGAAGGTACTCTTCCTATTTCCCTAGTTTGTTATTATTTATCTTCATCTTTCTTGATGATCAGATCATATGGAGTCATTAGTACTCCATTGAGGGTTTGCGGGAATGTGATGTTTTCAATTTTTTTTCTTCTTGTGGTGCTTTGAAGAACTTCCCTGAAGGGATATACCTGCAAAATTAAAAGCCAGGTTATGTCATTCAAACTGCAGTGGGACAATGGGAGAATTTGGTTTTCTGTTTTCATGGCTTCTTTGTGGGCTTCAGAATCAGGATCTCTCTTAGGAGTTTACGTGCATTCAGTATGATTGGAGGGTCCTTATTTAGTATGTTTAATCTATTGTACTTTCCCTCTTTCTGGATAAGATTATTTTTCTTAGGAAAAAGAAATTACAAATTTGTGGTTTCGAGAAGAACATATTTTTTCTCAGCTTAATAATATTCTCTTCATATTTTCTCAGCTTGATGCGCCAATATAAATTTGAGGGTCATCCAATGCTTTGTGTGATCATTGGGTTGATCTTCTATCAGTTTTGGTACTCCAGCATTCCAGAAAACATGCAGTGGAAGGATTATGACCAAATTTTGACCCCAACTAATTCAGACATGTCAATGATTCATTCTCAATTTGACATGTCAGCTACAGGATTAAGTCATGAAGTTGGGGGCTCAGAAGGCCGTACTGCAGATTCTCATTATAGGTCTGAATCTTCCTTACACAATGACTCGGAAACATCAGTCATGAATATTAAAAGAATGCAAGTGAAGGCTGAGAATGACTTGATTGAAGAAGTGGCACCTATGGAGGTTGATTCTAATCTACAAAAAAATCTCCCACTAGACATCAAGCCACTTGGTTTTTATGTGAGTTCTAATGAAAATGAGGCCTCTGGTGATAACAGTGGAGGCCATCTGCATTCCATCCACAATTTTTTTGCTAGTAGTGAGTTCTTACTTCCACAACATTGTTTTTCCATCATATTGCTGCCGTTATACTGGGTAAAGTTTTTCCATATATTTTTGTATGCATAAGTTTATGCATGTGCATAAACATTTGGAATATAGATAATGAGCGTGTTGGGTTCCATGGACTGATGCATTCTAACTGCATGAAAAGTTCCTATTAGAAAAAGAAAAAAAAAATGCGAGGAAGAGGCAAGTATAGATGTCGAAAACATTCTGAATGTAAAAGGAAGAAGGATAAAAGGAATAGGACAAAATGGACACCCTGGGGATAACTATCTACTCTGGGGATGTGCATACATGTACATTAATTCACGTGCATTTGGTGAAATAGCAAAATCAGAGACCAAATCATTTGGGTCGTCAGCTGCATATGCCACGGTCCAAACTGGGCATCAAGTTCCTTTTGTAGTTAGTTTCCTCATTAAACTATAAGTCTTTTGGTGAATATTCAGTAGGAATTGTTACTGATATGATTCCATAGTAGCATTTACTCTATTAACTGTGGTAAAGGTGAGATGAGTGGGGAAAAAATGTCTTCACATTTATGCCAATGATACATCTGGTCAAGTTACCTCTACACTTGCTGAGAATGACAGGAATGTTGATTGGGGGAATGAGTGCATCCTATTGTTTCTGGGTTGATAAATGGATTCTGTGTATGTTGAAACTGTGTGGCTGAATATTTCAATGGCACTATCCTTAAAATGTGTGGTGGTGGTGGCCAGCACTTGAGGTACTTCAGGTGGTGACGGGAATGATAGTTTGGCCTAGACTGATAGATACTATTGTTGGTTTTTATCCTGCTTTTTTGCCAGTTGTAGAAATTAAGTTTCATATATTTACCACGTCTTCTGTTCAATCACTTTCTTTTAATACCCTAAACACTGTTTTAGCATGTATTAGTGGATAATCTTAATTGAAGTAATGAAAATTCATCAGCATGATGATCAAAGACCATAATATAATTCTTATTCTGAATGTGATGATTAATTGATCTTGCAACTACTAAGCAATTCTTTCACTCAAGTTCAGTTATGCATTCCTGATACCTGCTTACTTCCCTTGATATTTGATTATATGTACTTCGATTGAATTTTGTCTCTATTGCCAAAGAAAGCTTGAAGTCATGGTTGTTACCCTTACGAACTAAGATTTGGGATTTGGGAAGGGTGATTCAAGATGATGAATATATGAATGCTGTAAAGAATTTACGAGAAGCTCTATACTCAACACCCAAACTGATGGCAGCGTTGCTTCCCTTGATACAGGTATGATGAACTTAAACTCATAATACAAATCTTGTCAATATCATTGGAAAATCTATGGACATCATTTCAAAAATTTTGACTTGTCATTTTTTATCTGTTCCAGTGTTTTTACTATTAATTCTGTTAGGTTTCCTATTTCAGCATCATATTGTGGTCTCAATTGAACTAGATTTACTTTTTCTTTTTGGGGGAAAAATACTGGAGTTCAAGAAGTGCTTCCATTAACAGTCTGCTTATTTTGGACTGTTACCTCAGCTAAGGACAGCATTGTATAGAAGTTTAGATTTATATAACCTACATAATGGGCATGCAATTTTAATACGTAATATATCTGGAATGAGTTATGCACAAATTTATAGTATATTTCCTTTCTTGGAACCATAGCTCAAGTGATGTGCATCTCCTCACAAGATTTTGCTGTATCAATCATAAACAAGTAAAGCAAGAACTGATCACATCAAGATCTGCTTCATATTTTTGTTATCTTCTTTTCCATACTATTTTTTCAAGTAATACGAGGTCCATTGTGGAGACCAGCAGTTCCATTTCCCTTTCTACCATAGAGCTATCTAGTTGATAATAATAATAATAATAATAATAATAATAATTATTATTCTTATTATTATTGTGAGAGAGCTGCCTTCTTGTCCTTTATTGGCATGTCTGGATTTTGTAGGGAAACGGCATATTTGATTGTATAATAATTCAATGATCTCAAAGCATACATAAACTGTTGCTTGGTTGAAGGAAAAAAAAACTTCCTTATCTTGGTTCTGCCAGCTTGACTGTGACGGACAAAAGATTATGCTGCACTGAGGTTCCCTGTTACATGTGCACAAGTTTCATCTGCTTGCTGGT